>OZ024752.1:40771977-40774477 GCA_964016885.1 Eledone cirrhosa | reverse complement strand
ATATATATATATATATATATATATATATATATAAAATATTAAAAAAATAATGAATAAAACAATGAAACAGTTCCTTATATTAAACAAAAAAAGTTCATTATTTAACGATCGTTTCTAGGATATATATGTGTTAGAATTGGCATGCATATTCAACAGATCTATGTACAAAATTATACAAAATTATACAAACTATCAAACGGATTGGACACTACCGTAAACTCTTGGTAGATTTATCTACATATATATATATATATATATATATATATATATATATATATATATAAAGGAAAAGAGTCAGAACCTCAACGGCTGAGCTAGATCCAAACGTTATGGTCCACCTGGTTCCTTACCACACTTTTTTTTATATGTTTATATAGTTCACTTGAAGCATTGTATAATGAGGTATAAACGTTTGTATATGTATAATAAAGCTAAAACAATGCAGGTATGGACATAGAATAAAGAATGCAAATGCAAAAGATATTGTTGACAATTAGTCTTTTACCTTAGATTTATTTAAATGTCCTTAATTTTCGAGATAATATCTCTTCTTCGGAGGGAAGTAAAGCGGTTAAACCAGTGTTCTAAATAGCTTGCCAAGTCATGCTGACAGGAAATGGTATAGAGTATCTGTTCTATCTCTAATGTCAAAGAGTTAACTCGAAAATTAAGGACATTTAAATAAATCTAAGGTAAAAGACTAATTGTCAACAATATCTTTTGCATTTGCATTCTTTATTCTATGTCCATACCTGCATTGTTTTGGCTTTATTATACATATACAAACGTTTATATATATATATATATATATATATATATATATATATATATATATATATATATATATATATATATATATATATATATATATATAATATTAATATATGTAGAAATAAACACAGTAAATTCTGCGTCTAAAATTACGAGGGTAGATAATACCACAAATGTATTATATATTTAAACTGAAACATACAGTAAGATACAAGATTTCCTATACATACCGTATCAATAACGATTTCATCTCTCGAACAAACTAAAGATTTAATCTGTTTCGCCCTGAAAATTGTGTTTGTAACAGATAAACCTTAGGCATTTCATCAGCGAGAGATTAGATTAAATGAAACAAAACACATCTAACAAGAAACTCACGGAAGTAAATATTGTACCTTGTTGGTTGAAAGCTATACGTGGTGTGAGTGGTTATGCTATAAATAATAGCCTAATTACACTCATCTTATAGGCTGACCTAGATAGGGAGCCGAAATACAAATAAAATATAGAGTTATTAACTCATATTGATACCCTGCAATTAACAAGCTCAAAGTATAAATACTGAGCATTATAAATGGTTGGACGCCATGCTTTCCAGCATAGTTATGTCCCCTTAAGATCTGAGTTCAAATCCTGTCGGGGTTGACTTTGCCTTTCATCCTTACGGGGTCGATAAAATAAAGTACCAGTAATGCACTGGGTAACTGCTGTCCTTGTGCCTAAAGTAGAAACAATTATAATTTATTATATATATATATATATATATATATGCGTGTGTGTGTGTGTGTGTGTGTGTGTGTGTGTGTGTGTGTGTGTGTGTGTGTGTGTGTGTGTGTGTGTGTGTCTGTGTGTGTGTGTGTGTGTGTGTGTGTGTGTTTGTATGTGTGTGTGTGTGTGTGTGTGAGCATATATTGCAAACTGTAAATGATATATAATAAATAAAATCGTTGGTTTATATATAATAAATAATATAATATATACTTTACATAAATAAATATTATATATTTTTTATTTTACTATATTTATTACATAATATGTATTATTTGATATTTAATATACTATAATATCATCCCTACTGCGCCCCAGCGGCCCCTGGAAGTTCTCAACGCCCCCTGGTGGGTGATAACACCCCATTTTGAGAACCTCTGGTGTATATAAAAGCATGATATATGTAGTGATATATTTTCGATTTCGTTGTTGTTATTCATTGGAAATAATATCATATATTTTATATTTACCCATTTGATATGATTAATAATCAATGGGTTATCAAATATATTAATTGTAACGGCCTGAACGACATCCGTTTATTTAAGTAGTGTTTAATTTGTCAGGGCTATTAGTGACGCCATTACTAACAGCCATATCTCCACTGTTAACATACTGCATGGATAGCTGTCATACTAATGTCCACACCACTATCGTTATCAGCAGTACCACCACTACTACCACCACTACCACTACTACCACTACTACCACTACTACTACTACTACTACCACTACTACTACCACTACCACTACTACTACTATCAGCACCATTGTCACTTCCACCACCTCTATCAGCACCAACACCACCACTACCACTATCAGTACCCTTGTCACTTCCACCACCACCACTATCACAACCACCACCACCACTACCACTACTACCACTACTACTACTACCACTACTACTACTACTACCACTACTACCACTACTACTACTATCAGTACCTTGTCACTATCACCA
>OZ024752.1:40747068-40762068 GCA_964016885.1 Eledone cirrhosa | reverse complement strand
TGGAACTCTTTTAACCATCTTTTGTTCTTATATATAATGTATACTCCAGTCCTACAAACTGTAGAGTGCTTCTTATCCGATATCTGCATTGCTTTATTGTACTACAATAAAACTCACCTCCTACATATATATATATATATATATATGTGTGTGTGTGTGTGTGTGTGTGTGTGTGTGTGTGTGTGTGTGTGTGTGTGTGTGTGTGTGTTTGTACAATTATATCTGATATCTACTTACGTGCTTATAACAGCTTATAATTATATTTACTGAAACGCAGAACATAATTGATTAATTCATAAATACATGTATATATAAATGATTTCACTGCTTTCCAACATATTGCATACAACAGAGAAAACAAACAGTGACAGGATATATATATATATATATATATAAGCACACGTATATATATACGTATATATATGTATATATATATATATATATATATATATATATATATATATAAGCACACGTATATATATACGTATATATATGTATATATATATATATATATATATATATATATATATATATATATATATATATATATATATATATATATATATATATATATATACGTGTATATATACGTATATATACACGTATATATATACGTATATATATATATATATATATATATATATATATATATATATATACGTGTGTATATACGTGTATATATACGTGTGTATATATATATATATATATATATATATATATATATATATATATATATATATATATATATATATATATATATACACGTATATATATACATACGTATATATATACGTGTATATATACGTGTATATATATATATATATGCGTATATATACACGTATATATATATATATACGTATATATATACACGTATAAATATAGGCATATATACACGTATATATATACGTATATATACACGTATATATACACGTATATATACACGTATATATATATATATACGTATATATATATATATATATATATATATATATATATATATATATATATATATATATATATATACCCTGTCCCGTGTACTTGTGTTAATATGTCGACACTGATGACGGGGCGAGGTGGTGAAGTGTAATTACGAAGATATCTCTATTTACCTTCGTTTTAGTTTATTCAAACATTTGCTATCAATGACAATACGATCTGTTGTATCGTATAACTATTATTCTTCCTCTTCTTCTACTTCTTCTTCTTCTCAATATATATGTATTGGCAATACTACTACTACTATTATTATTATTATTATTATTATTATTATTATTATTATTATTGTTGTTGTTGTTGTTGTTGTTGTTATTATTATTATTATTATTATTATTATTATTATTGTTGTTGTTGCTCTTTGAGTTTCAGTCATTGATGTTATTTAACTGGAAAGTTTGTTGAAATGGATATCAAGCCACTTACCTGCAGCCTCAGATATTCAGGACGTATCGGAGGGTTCTTGCTGTTCCCAACAAACATGCCTTTTGAAGTGTTCCAAAAAGCGGGGCTGGACTAATATTCTTTAACCATCCCTGGAAACTCTTTGAGATAGTCCCCAGTGCGCCTATGACAATCGAAACGACTCTGACTTCATGGCAGTTCCAAATCCTTTTTACCTCCCACTTTAAGTCCTAGTATCGGTTAATTTTCTCCCTCTCCTTTTCTTGCACTCTCGTGTCGAATGGGCAGGCCACATCCACAATCAGGCACGATCTTTTTTCCTTGTCCAAAACTACCAGGTCAGGTCTATTGTGTTCCAGTTTCTTGTCCGTCTGTATCCTAAAATCCCACAGCACCTTCACCTGATCGTTTTCTATCACCGACTCTGGCTTATGCTCATACCACTTCTCAGAATGTGGTAAATTGTTGACTTTGCCTTTCATCCTTACGGGGTCGATAAAATAAAGTACCAGTAATGCACTGTGTAATTGCTGGCCTTGTGCCTAAAGTAGAAACAATTATTATTATTATTATTATTATTATTATTATTATTATCGGAAGCCCCCCCCCCCCTATTGGGGAATTTTTCCTTGTTTCTTTTTTGTTTCATCCTCTGTTTTTGTTCTTTACACGCAGAAGTGGCCATTTGCACTGTCCTGTACAGTCCTGTACTGTCCTTAATGTTATACTTTATGTCAACCCTTGTGGCTAATAGAGAAAGCATTATTATTGTTGTTATACATTACTGGTACTCGATAAAATAGAGTACCAGTAATGTACTGGGTAATTGCTGGCCTTGTGCCTAAAGTAGAAACAATTAGCATTATTATTATTATTATTATTAGTAGTAGTAGTAGTAGTAGTAGTAGTAGTAGTAGTAGTAGCAGCAGCAGCAGCAGCAGCAGCAGCAGCAGCAGTAGTAGTAGTAGTAGCAGCAGCAGCAGCAGCAGCAGCAGCAGCAGTAGTAGTAGTAGTAGTAGTAGTAGCAGCAGCAGCAGTATTAGTAGCAACAGCAGCAGCAGCAGTAGTAGTAGTAGTAGTAGTAGTAGTAGTAGTAGTAGTAGTAGTAGTATTGGTGTTGTGTTTGCTAAATACCCTTTGTTCTTTTTGCTCTTTTGTTTTCATCTACTTCCTATCGACACTTTATTTAACTGATGTCGGATCCAGTTATATTTTGAGCTTTATTTATTCAAAGCGTTAATTAACAGATAGTTTAATTCATAGCTAAACTAATTGGTTTTACTTCTATTTTTTTTCTTTATTTTCTTTTTTTTTTTTTTATTTTTATTTTATTGAATTTTTTTCCAGAATTTCTTCTAGTCAACTGCATATGGTCGAACAGCCATGTCTTTGCCATGTCTCTGTTATCTTATTGTTTAGCACGAGGTCAATTCTGATTGAGCACACCCATGAACAAAAGACTTCCAGAAACATCACTCTGTCTTTTAAGGCAGTTTAAATAGGACTACATTATTCTATCTGTACCACCTTTTTATGAGAGTAGCGTAGAACAATTAGCCACGTTTTCTAGCAAGGTGAGCAACCTCCTAGAGCAGGGGTAGGCAACTTCTTTGCCTCCACGGGCCGGATTGAGTATTACTGACGATATAGCGGGCCGAACGAAGGCCGTAAAAGAATAATTGTTTCTACTTTAGGCACAAGGCCAGCAATTACCCAGTGCATTACTGGTACTTTATTTTATCGACCCCGTAAGGATGAAAGGCAAAGTCAACCTCGGCGGGATTTGAACTCAGATTGTAAAGGGACGTAACTATGCTGGAAAGCATGGCGTCCGACCCTCTACCGGAATAATTATGGAAAATTACACAAGCTAAAATTTAATCTCGAGTGTTGACTATACTTTAAAATAATTTGTATTAACCACATATGAATGTAGACATTTATATCTACATTGCTCATCCGTACATATCTACCTAGTTGATGTTTAAATTCCAATGAAAGAGTTTTTTATTTATGTTAGAAACCGACTCTCTCTCTCTCTCTCTATTGGTAAAAATTTATTAAACTATAAAACCAGAAGAACATACATACATGCATCATCTCTCCCGGTGATTTTGGATGGCCATTGACTCTTAAGAGCTCCTTTGCCCTTTGACAGGTTTTGTTTTTAGTCCTGCAGGATGTCCAAAGTCACCCTCCTCACCAAGAAACCTTGGTGGGGTTGCCAGTTTAGTCGCCAACGACCCGACCATGAAACAGGTTGTACTGGAATACATGTTACCAGTAGCACCAACTGGTGACCTGACAATATACATACATACATACATACATACATACATACATACATACATACATACATGGTGGCTGCCAACTCGTTTTCGAGTACGGCCACTACTTTATATCCATGTAGGAGAACTCCTACCGATGCGCTGAACGAGTGTGACTTTTTAGTCCAGCCTGCGACTTGAAAACTCTGGTACAAACACTACACTTGTGACAATTATTGACACATAGTGCTGGGCCCTTGGTACCATGTGACGACAAGTGCAGAGAGATCTCCAGATATAAAGCAATGCCTGTGTCGTGAAGCTTTTATAGTGAGCAAAGGCACTGCACAAAACCAGTCCCACTCTCTTAACTAAGATTATATTTACCAAAAAGAAGAACAAGTCAACATCATTGGATACCATCAGGGTTGCAGGTGTTATATCAGAGTTTTCCTTCTCCTAGAATTCTTCTTTGACAAAGGCTAAGGGGTCATCTCTCCCGGTGATTTTGGATGGCCATTGACTCTTAAGAGCTCCTTTGCCCTTTGACAGGTTTTGTTTTTAGTCCTGCAGGATGTCCAAAGTCACTCTCCTCACCAAGAAACCTTGGTGGGGTTGCCAGTTTAGTCGCCAACGACCCGACCATGAGACAGGTATATATATATATATACATACATATATACATACATACATACATACATACATACATACATACATACATACATGGTGGCTGCCAACTCGTTTTCGAGTACGGCCACTACTTTATATCCATGTAGGAGAACCCCTACAGATGCGCTGAACGAGTGTGACTTTTTAGTCCAGCCAGCGACTTGAAAACTCTGGTACAAACACTACACTTGTGACAATTATTGACACATAGTGCTGGGCCCATGGTACCATGTGGCGGCAAGTGCAGAGAGATCTCCAGATATAAAGCAATGCCTGTGCCGTGAAGCTTTTATAGTGAGCAAAGGCACTGCACAAAGCCAGTCCCACTCTCTTAACCAAGATGATATTTACCAAAAAGAAGAACAAGTCAACATCATTGGATACCATCAGGGTTGCAGGTGTTATATCAGAGTTTTCCTTCTCCTAGAATTCTGCCTTGACAAAGGTTAAGAGGTCATCTCTCCCAGTGATTTTGGATGGCCATTGACTCTTAAGAGCTCCTTTGCCCTTTGACAGGTTTTGTTTTTAGTCCTGCAGGATGTCCAAAGTCACCCTCCTCACCAAGAAACCTTAGTGGGGTTGCCAGTTTAGTCGCCAACGACCCGACCATGAGACAGGTTGTACTGGGATACATGTTACCAGTAGCACCAAGTGGTGACCTGACATACATACATACATACATACATACATACATACATACATACATACATACATACATACATACATACATACATACATACATACATACAGACAGACAGACCCAGACAAAAAGACAGACAGACATACAACCACGATAGGTAAACTAAATAACTATTAATTACAGGTACTGATTCAATCGATTACACCCTTCCTCAGAAATATGTGGTGCCCCTGAGTCAAAGTTAAAAGTTATTAATTTGCAACTACCGTAGGGCGATGGATTGGCAGTATCGATGGAGTCGGACACCATGCTTTGTAGCATAGAGTCACAGCCCTTTACAGTCTTCCTTCAAAGGGTTAGGGTTAGGGTTAGGGTTAGGGTTGGGGTTGGGGTTGGGGTTAGGGCTAGAGTTAGGGTTAGGGTTAGAGTTAACTTTGCCATTCATCCTTACAGGGTCGATAAAATAAAGCACCAGTAATGTACTGGGGTCAATTTAATCGACTTTCCCCTCTCCTTCAAATTACTGGCCTTGTGCCTATACTAGAAACCATTATTAATTTGGTAATAAGGGCGATGGATTGGCAGAATCGGTAGAGGGTCGGACGCCATGCTTTCTAGCATAGTTACGTCCCTTTACGATCTGAGTTCAAATCCCGCCGAGGTTGACTTTGCCTTTCATCCTTACGGGGTCGATAAAATAAAAGTACCAGTAATGCACTGGGTAATTACTGGCCTTGTGCCTAAAGTAGAAACAATTATTAATTTGGTAACTACCGTATATATTCGAATATAAGCTGTTACGAATATAAGCCGACCTCTTTTAGCATCGATTTTTGGGGGTCACATACTCCTCAACTTACATTCAAGTATATATGGTAATTTGAAGACGAATTGATTGAAATGTCCAACACACAGCGTTTATTTCGTTCTTTTAAAAACTAAATTGAAATTCAATCGGGTTGACTTCGCCTTAAAACACTCTGCAGTCCATAAAAGTAATATAATCAGAACAAGTTAGTTGACTCTTCTCTTTCCCTTAAAAGTGACTAATGATAATATATCGTTATTCTAGAAGTTTAATTGATGGAAGATATCTGCATATTAACCTCGGGTTGTTGCCTAATCCAAGAGGAGGAGTTTAACAGTAATTGCTGTTCACCTGATACACATTCAATGACCTTCGGCTGGCTGCGATCATTCGCTAATGAGGAAAATCTAAATATATAAATTCATTAACAAATTAGAACACAAAAAAAAGCCACCACCAAACCAACAACAGGAATTTCTGTAGACTTTACTAATAACGTGGTTGTCTGGAATTGGCTAATTAGAAGAGCTGCGACGGCTGAAACTAATGCTAATATCAAATGAACGATGCGTGCATCAGTGAACGACGGGGGCTAGTTGGCAACAGCTTAAGTGTCAACGATTTTGCAAATGTGTTCAATACCCCTTAAAAGCTACTACAGATATAATATTGCCAGATTAACGGTGGATAGTCATTATTATTAACTTAAAAAACGATTAGCATAGCGTAATCAAGTCATTTGAACTTTGCACATTCGTTAAGTTCTCGCTGATGTGGGCTCTATAGATGAATATTGATTAGTTTTTAATCATGAATCTGAACATTACCAGGAAAGCAAACCGAATGGAACTGAAGGCCGGAATTTATATCACGTGATCACGTGGTCACGTGGTCGCTGCTTAATTTCGACATGACGCTGTTGAATGAAACCTAATGCAGTTAATTATGACTGAGATTTTATAAATGTATTAGCGCGATATATACATATATATATATATATACATATATATATATACATATATATATATATATATATATATATATATATATATATATATATATATATATATATATATAGATGAGATTCTACAGGACTAGAACTGTTTCATTCTTTAGAAATCATCAGGAATCTGGGTATCAAAAAATAAATATGGTATTTATAGGTCTCTACAAGTGGTAGGAGAGGGTGGGGAGTGGGATGGATGTAGATCATTGGTTGATAGAAAAGGGAATACATTAAAAGCTAATTCTACATATTTATTTTTTGATACCCAGATTCCTGATGATTTCTAAAGAATGAAACAGTTCTAGTCCTGTAGAATCTCATCTATATTAAAACTTTTATACTCTGCAATGTATTGAGTACCTTACTTACTGTGGTTACCTCCGATTCAACCCGGAATAACTTACCTCTATATATATATATATATATATATATTATATATATATAAGAACGAGTAGGACCCCGACGGCTGAGCTCAAGCCGTTTCGACGGCTAATTCTGAGTTCAGAATTAGCCGTCGAAACGGCTTGAGCTCAGCCGTCGGGGTCCTACTCGTTCTTATTACCCACTCTACTACCCTAAGTATTGAGTACTTTGGGGCGTTATGGTCCACCTGGTTCCTTACCACATTTCCTTCGTTACATATATATATATATATATATATATATATATATATATATATATATATATATATATATATATATATATATATATATATATATATATATATATATATATATATATATATATATATATACATATGTATGTTATATATATATATCGAAGGTGTGGATTTTATACATCCATTCATTGCTAATGTTGATTTCAGGACATCTATGTTTCTATGTTTCTCGTTCACTTTACTCACCCCCTCCTCACACACACGCACGCACATATAATAAACCCACACCTCCACACACTTACTCACATACGTACACACACACACACACACACACATATATATATATATATATATATATATATATATATATATATAACGAAGGAGGTGTGGTAAGGAACAAGAAGGACCATAACGCACCAAAGTACTCAATACTAAGGGTAGTAGAGTGGGTAATAGGAAAATATTTGACCCCCGACGGCTTGATCTATCCCGTCGGGGTCAAACATTTTCCTATATATATATATATATACGTAGGTCCCGGGTTGAGTCGGGGATAACCACAGTAAGTAAGGTACTCAATACATGGCAGAGTAAAATTCAGCTTCCTGAAGATTTCATCTGAATGAAACAGTACTAGTCCTGTAGAAGCTCCTTCTATAAAATATATATATATATATATATATATATATATATATATATATATATAGAGAGAGAGAGAGAGAGAGAGAGAGAGAGAGAGAGAGAGAAAGAGAGAAAGAGAGAGAGAGAGAGAGAGAGAGAGAGAGAGAGAGAGAGAGAGAGAGAGAGAGAGAGAGAGAGCGATGTATATATATATATGTATGTATATATCCTTGTATTTCATCCAGCAGGGTGTCCAAATATCACCTTCCTCACCAAGCAAGCTTGTTCAGGATATGTTACAATTGCGTGTGGCTGGCCGTAGCCTAAAAGTTCTGCAGACTCTATAATCGGACAAGTGATTGTAATACTTTTAGCAGAGTTTGCAGCCATCATGTATATATATATATATATATATATATATATATATATATATATATATATATATATATATATATATATACATATATATATATATATATATATATATCTTTAGGTTTGTTGGTTCACCACTGGATAGAACTGGTCATTCCGAATGCTCAATCCTGGTGTAATATTGTGAAGAGTACTCAACGCAGTGCAGTTCACCCATCTTCGTTTGTGTAGTTGTTGGTGCGAATACGGAGTTAATTATAAATGAAATAACATAGTCCAGCCTCCTGTTATTTCATTTATATATATATATATATATATATATATATATATATATATATATATATATATATATATATATATATATATTAGTTAATACACGGCTCGGGGGTATTTCCTCCTTCGAGCTAATTCCATTGTAAAAGAATTCATTACACTTAATAATATAACTGCTCCTAGTCTGAGCTGAAAGCCGCCTCATATATACGACTGTTATTTCTAGCAGTACGGTTATGAGACTAGCTAGAAACTGTTAAACCATGTGCGTCACACAGTCTTTTAAATTATTTAGAAGTGAAGCATATCAATTTGTCCCTGGATGTTTACTGAGGAGAGCAGGACATGATATTCCTACACTTATTTATCTCGAAACATATTTGGATTTTAAAGTTTAAACTTATCTACGGAACAGGTTTGATTTTGAAATTTAAATGTGTCTAAACATCATAGCCTTTTGGCAATGCAGTTCGTCTTTGTTGATTTATTATTTTAAATCGATATGGACAAACTGTAGTATAATAATTAGTATACTTCATTCTGGCTAAATTTTCTTTTGCAATATATATACAGATGTGTTGGTATCTGTGTTTCTTCATATATATTAGTTTATACACGGCTCCGGGGTATTTCCTCCTTCGAGCTAATTCCATTGTAAAAGAATTCATTACACTTAATAATATATATATATATATATAGAAATGGTAACACAACAGTTAGTTCACTATACCGAGAACAATTGTTTCACCTTAGCGGATCTTCAGCTCGTACTGCAATATATATATATATATATATATATATACGTATATATATATATATATATATATATATATATACGTATATGTATAATGATTTGAACGCATATATGTATATATCTGTGTTTGTCTCTCTTTATTATATTAAATTATATATTAATGAATGAAGTTTTCAGGATGTTATTCCAATTCAACATATATTCTGCAGAAGCAACTTTAAAAGCAATGATAAAATATGGAAACTAGGTTGCAGGCACAGCTTTTTATGTATGTTCTTGTATACTTCATTCACGATTATGCTTATATATATCTTTATAATATATCCTCCTCTATTAAAGTAAACCGACCGAGAAAAAAAAATGGAATAATTTTGTATAACTAAAACATAATAGCAATAGAAAAACAGTTTAAGGAATCGTGAATGGATCTTTTCTTAATCTTTAATTACAATGTTTTATAGATAATTATAATTACATATTGATAAAAATATTATCCCAGATTAGGAGAAATATTAATCTATGAGATTTTTGTTTTCCAATTTCGTCTCACTTTTTATTTATATACAAATATATTCTAGGTGTTAGAACATCGGATAAAAAGCTTTGTAGTATTAATTCCGGCTCACTGCACTCTTGAGTTCAAATCCCGTCGAGGTTAATTTTGCTTTTTATAAAAAAAAAAAAAAAACAGTACCAGTCTAGTAATGGGATCAATTCTTCCTCTATATATCTCTCTCACTTTCTTTACTTCTCTGAAAGTATTCTACTGTGTTGAGACTTGGGGAGGAGATGGACTCTACCAGGCTTAAAATGCCCCATCAGGAGTTATGGGATCATACCATGCCCATATCTTTTCTCGTGCATTCGTTAGTATTTTAAAGACGTAGCTAATCCTGCTGATATAATCCATACAATTCATTTGTCAATGGTTTCCTTCTTGTTACTGAAGCAGAATTGTTTGAATGAATTAAGCAGAATAAACAGTCGTATTTCACGTGATCATGGGAATGGTCTCCGAGAGTTATGGAGAAATGGAACGTGGAACGATTATTCGTGGGTTACTACAATAAGAAGCAATGTTTTCATTTATATATCTCCAAACTAGACCTACTCCGAATACTTACAACAGCATTAATGTACAATAGCATTCATACGTAGGCAGCCAAGGGCTACATGGTGTTATTAAGACATGTGATGGCTGAAGTATACAATCAATGAGTGTGGTTGAATGCCGATGTTGGGGAAATTTAGAGAAAGTACGACTAGCAGAGTTAGTAAAATATCAATGTGTCACTTATTCGATTTAGCGTAGATTTTTTTAAACCCTATAATCTCATGGCTTTAAAAAATATGTCTTTGAAATTTTATATTGAAAACTCGCGATTGAGAATCTGCAAAAACCTTTTTTTAAGTGTAAAAGAATACATATTTTTTTTAATCTAAAAATGATTTGGGTTGGGGATTTGCAGTTGCAGTATTTTTTGTGTGCTTTAAAATATTTCGTTTGAAATCATTAGCAGTTTCACTTTATAAAAACATTATAGTTTCAATTAATTAGGGATGAAAATACCATTGCCAATCAAAACTAGAGTCAGCAAAATTAATCAAGACTTTGTTATGCTTAAACCGGTTTTGAAACCCTCCGGTTCAGTGTTCAAACGAAGCTAAGGGTTTTCAAGAGCAATGTTCTTAGTGCGTTCCAATACGGTTGGGATTTCTGGAATACGCCTGTGGCTGCGGCTGCAAAGCGAATGCTAGACGCATTTCAAACCAAATCTCCACGTCAAATTCTGAAGATATTTTGGCCAATCAAATCCCAACCGAATCACTGTTTCGCAAAACAGGAATGGCGTGTGTGCATGATCTAATGTGGTGAGCAACTGTAAACAGCTATTTACTGGGCGCCACAAGAAAAACGAAAATGTCTTAAGCCAATAGTTAAGGAGTTGAATGCAGAGAGCTTTCTTTTGAAACGACTGTCACAATTGAAGAAGATAAGATTAAGATGAAATCTTGAAACCCTTCATGTTCCAATAGACATCATTTTGACTATCTGGACGTAGCAGTTGAAGCGGCAAGAGCTTAGCCGTCGGAGTCGCTACTCTTTCACACACACACACACACACACACACACACACACACACACACACACACACACA
Source organism: Eledone cirrhosa (assembly GCA_964016885.1). Classification (NCBI taxonomy): domain Eukaryota; kingdom Metazoa; phylum Mollusca; class Cephalopoda; order Octopoda; family Eledonidae; genus Eledone; species Eledone cirrhosa. The sequence goes on along the minus strand of OZ024752.1, from coordinate 40,750,482 downwards.
CACACACACACACACACACACACACATACATATAGATATATGCAAAGAGGAAACAGAAATAACAGAGCAAACGACACAGTATAATGAAGAAATATATTAGTTTAACGCTTCATCAGACGATAGAATGAGAAAAATAAAATATGAAACAGAAAGATAGAGTGAGAAGAGGAAGGAATAGGAGAAATATTTTGAGAAAAAACACACGTGTGTAGTCAGTCAGTCATTTTAGTGAGACACCTAAGATTGTGTACATATCCAAATTTAAATTTAACTTCAAGAGTGTCGATGTTAAATATTATACAATTCAGTGAATTAAATGTCTCGCCTAAGAATATAACACTCTTCGTCTTGTAGTATGGATTTATCCTTCTATTTTACTTCCCCTCACACCTTCTATTTCCAATGTCTACTTTTAATGTTATGTATTCCTTTACCTCCTTACGTCTCCATCTTACATTTCCAATATGACGGTACCGTTGCAATTGTATATCGTAGTGAAATACTCTTTCACTTTTCAACATCCTCCATTTTGGTTTTATTCTGTTGTTCTTAATTTAATTAAAATCTGTTATAGTATCTGATAAACAGACTCCGGAACCGATTAATGTCCAATATTAAATTTTCACTTGATAGCTTTGAGCTTAATTTCGTGACTTTCTAGCCAGCTAAAGTATTAAAGATCCATAGAAATCCGTGTTTACTTTAGGAACTACAAGTTAAAACCTATTTATTTCTTTGTTATTTTGCTTCCATTTTTTTTTTACCCTACCTCTGAGCAAATACTACTTCATACATTTTAATTAATAAATTAATATTTGTTTTTCGTTTTATGTATATAAATTTGAGTCCTTTTGGTGCATTTAATACACCCAACTCATGGGAACGTCGTTTAAATAACAGCTACCTCAGAAAATAGACAGTCACAATATAGATTGAGAAATAGTGAGACTTCTAATCCCAAAATAAATTTAGCTTTGTTTGTTTGTTTGTTTTGGCTTCATCAGAAACACTATGAATATTTGAAAGTACGATTAGGAGGCGAATTGCTGTTGTTGTTTGCTCTCGGTGAGATCTTATTCAGCAGATATATGATTAAAGACATTCCAAATTTGACCATCTCGTCATTTTGTATATCTAGGATTACATTATAGAGTATGTCGTTCTTCTTTTAAGATGGCAATGTGTGGTTTGAGAGAATTTGACTGTCATTAATAGCAGGTAGATTAAGCATATACACTTTCTCTTGCTGGCTAGGGACAAATGTGAGTGACCAAAAAGAGCTTTCGACATATCAGAACGATTCGAGACTTTCCCTTAGGAAAGTATGCAACATATATAAGAAAAGAAAGACAGTATATACTGAGCTGAAATAGTCTTTATTTCAGTGCTGGACTTACCTTTGGTGCTGGTGTGATGTATTTACTAGTAGTGAACATTATAGATAAGGAACACAACCACAGGGATATGGTCCGATCGTGGAAGAGCCGAACTCCCACTGTCATCACCTCCATCTCTCTCGCCTTCCCCATCTCTCTGTATGGTGAGCAAGTGGGGTCCCAGGTGCTGGCTTCCCCACAGCCCCCCCCCCCTCCCGGCGGACAGAATGGAGAAGGCGTTTCCCCAGAGGAGGGAAAGGGAGATGCGCTGGAAGAGCCATTCCATCTTGCGAGGCTCACACCTGCGGCTGGCCAGCTCAGCGCCTATGGTGGTGAGTAGGGACACCAGAAGTCTCCACTGCCAAGGGCTCGACCACAAACCTGTCGGAGAGCGACCGTTACTTGGACTTACCTATAAGCTAAATAAGCTTTAACTGTAGAAAAACGCCTGGGGAAAGGAAAAAAAAAAAAGGTTGAAACGTCGCCAATAGGATTCGAACCTATGCGGGGAGACACTTATGGATTTCTAGTCTACCGCCTTAACCACTCGGCCACGACGAAACCTCTTGTGAAACGATTATAAGATTAGCATTACATATTGAAGAAATCAATACACACTCTTGACTGGTGCAATGTGTCCTAACACTGAAGAGCCGAACTCCCACCGTCAACACCCTAGGGCCACACACCTTCGGAAGCCTCATTTTTAAAGTCATGCCCAGTTTTCAACTCAGTTTTCAAGAGGTTTCAACGATTCCCGGTTGGTAATAAGGGTAGGGGGTGGTCCTTTGAAATGTAGGTACAACTCATTTTTGCAAGCTGTGTGGACTGAAATAACGCACCACTGGGTCTAGGAATCGAACACACAACCCTATGATCATTAGTCTAGAACTGTAACCCCTGAGACACGCACCAGTACTTCAGTGTACCTATCACCTGTATGTGTGTATGTTCGTATGTACGTATGTATATATATATATATATGTAAGTACGTATGTATGTATGTATGTATGTACGTATGTATGTATGTACGTATGTATTTATGTATGTATGTACGTATGTATTTATGTATGTATGTTCGTATGTACGTATGTATATATATATGTAAGTACGTATGTACGTATGTATGCATGTACGTATGTATGTACGTATGTACGTATGTACGTATGTACGTATGTATGTATGTACGTATGTATGTATGTACGTATGTAGGACTAGTGATCATCCGGGAGAGATGACCCCTTAGCCTTTGTCAAGGCAGAATTCTAGGAGAAGGAAAACTCTGATATAACACCTGCAACCCTGATGGTATCCAATGATGTTGACTTGTTCTTCTTTTTGGTAAATATCATCTTGGTTAAGAGAGTGGGACTGGCTTTGTGCAGTGCCTTTGCTCACTATAAAAGCTTCACGGCACAGGCATTGCTTTATATCTGGAGATCTCTCTGCACTTGTCGTCACATGGTACCATGGGCCCAGCACTATGTGTCAATAATTGTCACAGGTGTAGTGTTTGTACCAGAGTTTTCAAGTCGCTGGCTGGACTAAAAAGTCACACTCGTTCAGCGCATCGGTGGGGGTTCTCCTACATGGATATAAAGTAGTGGCCGTACTCGAAAACGTGTTGGTAGCCACCATGTATGTATATATATGTATGTGTATATATGTATGTATATATATATCTGCATGTATGTATATATATACATATATATATATCCGGGAGAGATGACCCCTTAGCCTTTGTCAAGGCAGAATTCTAGGAGAAGGAAAACTTTGATATAACAACTGCAACTCTGATGGTATCCAATGATGTTGACTTGTTCTTCTTTTTGGTAAATATCATCTTGGTTAAGAGAGTGGGACTGGCTTTGTGCAGTGCCTTTGCTCACTATAAAAGCTTCACAGCACAGGCATCGCTTTATATCTGGAGATCTCTCTGCACTTGTCATCACATGGTACCATGGGCCCAGCACTATGTGTCAATAATTGTCACAGGTGTAGTGTTTGTACCAGAGTTTTCAAGTCGCTGGCTGGACTA
>OZ024752.1:40727068-40739568 GCA_964016885.1 Eledone cirrhosa | reverse complement strand
ATGATATTTGTTTTTGAAATGCGCATAATAAAATACATGGAACTCATTTAACCATCTTTTGATCTTATATATTATGTATACTCCAGTCCTACAAACTGTAGAGTGCTTCTTATCCGATATCTGCATTGCTTTATTGTACTACAATAAAACTCACCTCCTACATATATATATATATACAAACATAAATTATCGAGATTCGCATTTCGGCCCACGAAATAACGAAAAACAACCTCCGAGATGTGCGGCAAGTGCTCAATGATTCAGATGAACCAGAGCTATAACAAACGTTAAAGGCCAAACACACTGAGACGATAGTTAAATATATACATATATACATATATATACATATATACATATATATACATATATATACATATATATACATATACGAAGGAATTAACTGTGGCGATATAAAAGATACAGAAGTGAAAACCAACCAAACGTGAGTATGTTCTGTTATTATTTCTGGCAATATTATTACAACAATATGACCCTCCCCAAGTATAATAATAATATATATATATATATATACATGTGTATATATATATAACGAAGGAAATGTGGTAAGGAACCAGGTGGACTATAACGCACCAAAGTACTCAATACTTAGGGTAGTAGGAACTAGTGAGACCCCGACGGCTGAGCTCAAGCCGTTTCGACGGCTAATTCTGGACTAAATTTAGTCCAGAATTAGCCGTCGAAACGGCTTGAGCTCAGCCGTCGGGGTCTTACTGGTTCCTATATATATATATATATAGAGAGAGAGAGAGAGAGAGAGAGAGAGAGGGGGGGGGAGAAATGGCTTCTACAGGACTAGAACTGTTTCATTCAGGAGAAATCATCAGGAAGTCCATTGAACCCGGGATAAACCCGGGATAAACTTAACATATATAAGTGTGTGTGTGTGTGTGTTTGTGTGTGTGTGTGTGTGTTTGTGTGTGTGTGTTTGTGTGTGTGTGCATGGGGGTGTCTATGAGCGTATGTATTGGCGTGTGTGTGTATGGGGGTGTCTATGAGCGTATGTATTGGCGTGTGTGTGTGTGGGGGTGTCTATGAGCGTATGTATTGGCGTGTGTGTGTGTGGGGGTGTCTATGAGCGTATGTATTGGCGTGTGTGTGTATGGGGGTGTCTATGAGCGTATGTATTGGCGTGTGTGTATGGGGGTGTCTATGAGCGTATGTATTGGTGTATGGGGGTGTCTATGAGCGTATGTATTGGCGTGTGTGTGTATGGGGGTGTCTATGAGCGTATGTATTGGCGTGTGTGTGTGTATGGGGGTGTCTATGAGCGTATGTATTGGCGTGTGTGTATGGGGGTGTCTATGAGCGTATGTATTGGCGTGTGTGTATGGGGGTGTCTATGAGCGTATGTATTGGCGTGTGTGTATGGGGGTGTCTATGAGCGTATGTATTGGCGTGTGTGTATGGGGGTGTCTATGAGCGTATGTATTGGCGTGTGTGTATGGGGGTGTCTATGAGCGTATGTATTGGCGTGTGTGTGTGTATGGGGGTGTCTATGAGCGTATGTATTGGCGTGTGTGTATGGGGGTGTCTATGAGCGTATGTATTGGCGTGTGTGTGTGTATGGGGGTGTCTATGAGTGTATGTATTGGCGTGTGTGTGTGTGGGGGTGTCTATGAGCGTATGTATTGGCGTGTGTGTGTGGGGGGGGGGTCTATGAGCGTATGTATTGGCGTGTGTGTGTATGGGGGTGTCTATGAGCGTATGTATTGGCGTGTGTGTGTGGGGGGGTGTCTATGAGCGTATGTATTGGCGTGTGTGTGTATGGGGGGTGTCTATGAGCGTATGTATTGGCGTGTGTGTGTGTATGGGGGTGTCTATGAGTGTATGTATTGGCGTGTGTGTGTATGGGGGTGTCTATGAGCGTATGTATTGGCGTGTGTGTGTATGGGGGGTGTCTATGAGCGTATGTATTGGCGTGTGTGTGTGTATGGGGGTGTCTATGAGCGTATGTATTGGCGTGTGTGTGTATGGGGGTGTCTATGAGCGTATGTATTGGCGTGTGTGTGTGTATGGGGGTGTCTATGAGCGTATGTATTGGCGTGTGTGTGTATGGGGGTGTCTATGAGCGTATGTATTGGCGTGTGTGTGTGTATGGGGGTGTCTATGAGCGTATGTATTGGCGTGTGTGTGTATGGGGGTGTCTATGAGCGTATGTATTGGCGTGTGTGTGTGTATGGGGGTGTCTATGAGCGTATGTATTGGCGTGTGTGTGTATGGGGGTGTCTATGAGCGTATGTATTGGCGTGTGTGTGTATGGGGGTGTCTATGAGCGTATGTATTGGCGTGTGTGTGTATGGGGGTGTCTATGAGCGTATGTATTGGCGTGTGTGTGTATGGGGGTGTCTATGAGCGTATGTATTGGCGTGTGTGTGTGTATGGGGGTGTCTATGAGCGTATGTATTGGCGTGTGTGTGTATGGGGGTGTCTATGAGCGTATGTATTGGCGTGTGTGTGTGTATGGGGGTGTCTATGAGCGTATGTATTGGCGTGTGTGTGTGGGGGGGGTGTCTATGAGTGTATGTATTGGCGTGTGTGTGTGTATGGGGGTGTCTATGAGTGTATGTATTGGCGTGTGTGTATGGGGGTGTCTATGAGCGTATGTATTGGCGTGTGTGTGTGTATGGGGGTGTCTATGAGCGTATGTATTGGCGTGTGTGTGTGGGGGGGTGTCTATGAGCGTATGTATTGGCGTGTGTGTGTGTGTATGGGGGTGTCTATGAGCGTATGTATTGGCGTGTGTGTGTATGGGGGTGTCTATGAGCGTATGTATTGGCGTGTGTGTGTATGGGGGTGTCTATGAGCGTATGTATTGGCGTGTGTGTGTGTATGGGGGTGTCTATGAGCGTATGTATTGGCGTGTGTGTGTGTATGGGGGTGTCTATGAGCGTATGTATTGCCGTGTGTGTGTATGGGGGTGTCTATGAGCGTATGTATTGGCGTGTGTGTGTGGGGGGGTGTCTATGAGCGTATGTATTGGCGTGTGTGTGTGCATGGGGGTGTCTATGAGTGTATGTATTGGCGTGTGTGTGTGCATGGGGGTGTCTATGAGCGTATGTATTGGCGTGTGTGTGTGTGGGGGGGGTGTCTATGAGCGTATGTATTGGCGTGTGTGTGTGTGGGGGTGTCTATGAGCGTATGTATTGGCGTGTGTGTGTGGGGGGGTGTCTATGAGCGTATGTATTGCCGTGTGTGTGTATGGGGGTGTCTATGAGCGTATGTATTGGCGTGTGTGTGTGGGGGGGTGTCTATGAGCGTATGTATTGGCGTGTGTGTGTGCATGGGGGTGTCTATGAGTGTATGTATTGGCGTGTGTGTGTGCATGGGGGTGTCTATGAGCGTATGTATTGGCGTGTGTGTGTGTGGGGGGGGTGTCTATGAGCGTATGTATTGGCGTGTGTGTGTGTGGGGGTGTCTATGAGCGTATGTATTGGCGTGTGTGTGTGTATGGGGGTGTCTATGAGCGTATGTATTGGCGTGTGTGTGTGCATGGGGGTGTCTATGAGCGTATGTATTGGCGTGTGTGTGTGTATGGGGGTGTCTATGAGCGTATGTATTGGCGTGTGTGTGTGCATGGGGGTGTCTATGAGCGTATGTATTGGCGTGTGTGTGTATGGGGGTGTCTATGAGCGTATGTATTGGCGTGTGTGTGTGTATGGGGGTGTCTATGAGCGTATGTATTGGCGTGTGTGTGTGTATGGGGGTGTCTATGAGCGTATGTATTGGCGTGTGTGTGTATGGGGGTGTCTATGAGCGTATGTATTGGCGTGTGTGTATGGGGGTGTCTATGAGCGTATGTATTGGCGTGTGTGTGTATGGGGGTGTCTATGAGCGTATGTATTGGCGTGTGTGTGTGTATGGGGGTGTCTATGAGCGTATGTATTGGCGTGTGTGTATGGGGGTGTCTATGAGCGTATGTATTGGCGTGTGTGTGTGTATGGGGGTGTCTATGAGCGTATGTATTGGCGTGTGTGTGTGTGTGGGGGTGTCTATGAGCGTATGTATTGGCGTGTGTGTGTGTGTGGGGGTGTCTATGAGCGTATGTATTGGCGTGTGTGTGTGTGTGGGGGTGTCTATGAGCGTATGTATTGGCGTGTGTGTGTGTATGGGGGTGTCTATGAGCGTATGTATTGGCGTGTGTGTATGGGGGTGTCTATGAGCGTATGTATTGGCGTGTGTGTATGGGGGTGTCTATGAGCGTATGTATTGGCGTGTGTGTGTGTATGGGGGTGTCTATGAGCGTATGTATTGGCGTGTGTGTATGGGGGTGTCTATGAGCGTATGTATTGGCGTGTGTGTGTGTATGGGGGTGTCTATGAGCGTATGTATTGGCGTGTGTGTGTGTATGGGGGTGTCTATGAGCGTATGTATTGGCGTGTGTGTGTGGGGGGGGTGTCTATGAGCGTATGTATTGGCGTGTGTGTGTGTATGGGGGTGTCTATGAGCGTATGTATTGGCGTGTGTGTGTGTATGGGGGTGTCTATGAGCGTATGTATTGGCGTGTGTGTGTGTATGGGGGTGTCTATGAGCGTATGTATTGGCGTGTGTGTGTATGGGGGTGTCTATGAGCGTATGTATTGGCGTGTGTGTATGGGGGTGTCTATGAGCGTATGTATTGGCGTGTGTGTGTGTATGGGGGTGTCTATGAGCGTATGTATTGGCGTGTGTGTGTGTATGGGGGTGTCTATGAGCGTATGTATTGGCGTGTGTGTGTGTATGGGGGTGTCTATGAGCGTATGTATTGGCGTGTGTGTGTGTATGGGGGTGTCTATGAGCGTATGTATTGGCGTGTGTGTGTGCATGGGGGTGTCTATGAGCGTATGTATTGGCGTGTGTGTGTGCATGGGGGTGTCTATGAGCGTATGTATTGGCGTGTGTGTATGGGGGTGTCTATGAGCGTATGTATTGGCGTGTGTGTATGGGGGTGTCTATGAGCGTATGTATTGGCGTGTGTGTGTGTATGGGGGTGTCTATGAGCGTATGTATTGGCGTGTGTGTGTGTATGGGGGTGTCTATGAGCGTATGTATTGGCGTGTGTGTGTGTATGGGGGTGTCTATGAGCGTATGTATTGGCGTGTGTGTGTGTATGGGGGTGTCTATGAGCGTATGTATTGGCGTGTGTGTGTGGGGGGGGTGTCTATGAGCGTATGTATTGGCGTGTGTGTGTGCATGGGGGTGTCTATGAGCGTATGTATTGGCGTGTGTGTGTGTATGGGGGTGTCTATGAGCGTATGTATTGGCGTGTGTGTGTGTATGGGGGTGTCTATGAGCGTATGTATTGGCGTGTGTGTATGGGGGTGTCTATGAGCGTATGTATTGGCGTGTGTGTGTGCATGGGGGTGTCTATGAGCGTATGTATTGGCGTGTGTGTGTATGGGGGTGTCTATGAGCGTATGTATTGGCGTGTGTGTGTATGGGGGTGTCTATGAGCGTATGTATTGGCGTGTGTGTGTGTGGGGGTGTCTATGAGCGTATGTATGTATTGGCGTGTGTGTATGGGGGTGTCTATGAGCGTATGTATTGGTGTATGGGGGTGTCTATGAGCGTATGTATTGGCGTGTGTGTGTGCATGGGGGTGTCTATGAGCGTATGTATTGGCGTGTGTGTGTGTATGGGGGTGTCTATGAGTGTATGTATTGGCGTGTGTGTGTGTATGGGGGTGTCTATGAGTGTATGTATTGGCGTGTGTGTGTGGGGGGGGTGTCTATGAGCGTATGTATTGGCGTGTGTGTGGGGGGGTGTCTATGAGCGTATGTATTGGCGTGTGTGTGGGGGGGGTGTCTATGAGCGTATGTATTGGCGTGTGTGTGTGGGGGGGTGTCTATGAGCGTATGTATTGGCGTGTGTGTGTGGGGGGTGTCTATGAGCGTATGTATTGGCGTGTGTGTGGGGGGGGGGTGTCTATGAGCGTATGTATTGGCGTGTGTGTGGGGGGGGGGGTGTCTATGAGCGTATGTATTGGCGTGTGTGTGTGGGGGGGTGTCTATGAGCGTATGTATTGGCGTGTGTGTGTGGGGGGTGTCTATGAGCGTATGTATTGGCGTGTGTGTGGGGGGGGGGGTGTCTATGAGCGTATGTATTGGCGTGTGTGTGGGGGGGGGTGTCTATGAGCGTATGTATTGGCGTGTGTGTGTGTTCCTATATGGGAAAATCGGCCGGCCAACAACAGTTTTGCAATTTCAATTTTAAAGCAAACCACTTCACTTCAATTATGTCTCGAAGTAATGCCCACATCAAAATCCAATCTTATATTGTGTGCCGTGTTTTCAAGAACCATCTTTTAACATTGATTCATTTATATCGAGTTTGCAGTATAGTGTTTAAAATTGTTTTCGTTTTAAATAGCAATGAATTCTGTTCGATTTGTGTGGTGCTTGCAACTGATATTTAATTCTGTCTGTTTTCTGTCGCTTGCCACAATTTAAATAACAACAACAACAACAACAGCAACAACAACAGCAACAATATTCATCCCCATAACTAATCATTAGTAATTGTTTTTTAATGTTGTGTTGCCATATTTATAACTGCTTCAGTCGTGTTGTTTCTTGAAGACATTCTCTCTTTCTATCACATGTCGTTTAAACATCGCCATAACTGTTGCTATCGTCTTTTGTAACATTTTAATAAAATAATTGTCATTTTTCTCATGCTGTTTTCTTCATAATTTTCTCTTTCTACTTTTTTTTTTATTTCGACCATTTTATAATTGATCTTGTTAGAGAATTTATATATATATTTATTTTTTTAATTTTTCAATTTATTCTCAATTTTCTGTGTCAATCTATTTTATTATTATTACTATTATTATTATTATTATTTTTTTTTTTTTTGCTGTATCTTTGAGAAAATCCCGAGCCATGTTTGCTGAAGTGTATTCAAGCGAACATGGTTTTAGCATGATAATATTGAATGTGCGTAAACGCAAAAAAAGAAAAAAAGGACAAAATATATTTTTTTTTAAACCACATGCACGCATACACATAGACAATTAAACAAAGAAACATAACTAAACAAAGCTCAATGTCATATACTGACGTGATACAATATCATTACATGAAAATTATTTTATATTTTGTTAAACTAATTAAGCAGCTAAATAATTTTAATCTCTGATATCTTTAACACCAATTGCTCTAACGGTCAGGCAACAGTTAATAACTACAGGAATGTAGTCTGGATTAGATTTTTGATGATAAAACATTGTCGTCTGGAAGCGAACCAGTGAAGTATAACATTCTATTAGATATTAAATGAAAGGGATTTAAACAAAAGGACAATATAAAAAAGATATATAGGTGGAGCTGATCGATATAATGTAGTTTCTAGCAAAGAAACGGAAGGGTTACCGCTTCGTAAACTATCATTACTACGTCGGTTTCGATTGATAGAACAACATTCTAATCAAAATATAGCGTGTGTGTGTGTGAGAGGGGGGGGTGATTGGGGGGAGAAAGAAAGAGAGAGGGGGTGAGGGGGGAGAAAGAGAGAGAGAGAGAGAGGTGTAATGTGTGTAACTTCATTTCTTGCCATTGGGGAGAGAATTTTCGACGTTTCGGACTGAAGCCTTTATTTCTTTTTTTACTCTCAGGCTTGAGAAATAAGTGAAAAATGGTTGGAGGCAGTAAAATGTCAGCCACGCCAAACGTGTATAAGAAATGTTGTTGGTGAGAGACAGAGATTTTAGGAAAGAATAACATCAGTGGTGGAGGGAGAATGAGAACGAGAAGGAGGGGTGAATTATCACTCAGTTTAATGTTGGACAGTTCTATTTTCGAGAGGGGGGTTACTTTTGTAAGTTGATAGAAATCTTGTCAATAACCTTATCCATATTCTTGTCTTTGCACACATAAATACATATAAAAATTCTCCATTATCCTATATTTTTGGTGAAACAGGCCATCGCTTATGTAGTCGAGTCTGCAGCATTTTCCAACCCACTCCGGACTTGTCTTTGCACACATAAATACATATAAAATGTCTTCAGTATCCTATATTTTTGGTGAAACAGGCCATCGCTTATGTAGTCGAGTCTGCAGCATCTTCCAACCCATTCCGGACTTGTCTTTGCACACATAAATACATATAAAAATTCTTCAATATCCTATATTTTTGGTGAAACAGGCCATCGCTTATGTAGTCGAGTCTGCAGCATCTTCCAACCCATTCCGGACTTGTCTTTGCACACATAAATACATATAAAAATTCTTCAATATCCTATATTTTTGGTGAAACAGGTCATCGCTTATGTAGTCGAGTCTGCAGCATCTTCCAACCCATTCCGGACTTGTCTTTGCACACATAAATACATATAAAAATTCTTCAGTATCCTATATTTTTGGTGAAACAGGCCATCGCTTATGTAGTCGAGTCTGCAGCATCTTCCAACCCATTCCGGACTTGTCTTTGCACACATAAATACATATAAAAATTCTTCAGTATCCTATATTTTTGGTGAAACAGGCCATCGCTTATGTAGTCGAGTCTGCAGCATCTTCCAACCCATTCCGGACTTGTCTTTGCACACATAAATACATATAAAAATTCTTCAGTATCCTATATTTTTGGTGAAACAGGCCATCGCTTATGTAGTCGAGTCTGCAGCATCTTCCAACCCATTCCGGACTTGTCTTTGCACACATAAATACATATAAAAATTCTTCAGTATCCTATATTTTTGGTGAAACAGGCCATCGCTTATGTAGTCGAGTCTGCAGCATCTTCCAACCCATTCCGGACTTGTCTTTGCACACATAAATACATATAAAAATTCTTCAGTATCCTATATTTTTGGTGAAACAGGCCATCGCTTATGTAGTCGAGTCTGCAGCATCTTCCAACCCATTCCGGACTTGTCTTTGCACACATAAATACATATAAAAATTCTTCAGTATCCTATATTTTTGGTGAAACAGGCCACCACTTATGTAGTCGAGTCTGCAGCATTTTCCAACCTACTCTGGACTAACCCATCATTTCAACACACTGGCAATTCTATTGAGTACCACATGGTGTCTGGTATATAGACACCTCATGTGGCCCTACATTCCAGGAAACAAATGTACAACACATTATATTCTCCCTTGGATATGTATAAATGGTTTCTTATATAGGCACAAGGCCAGCAATTTTGGGGGGAGGGGAAAATTGATTAAATCGACCCCAGTGGCTGACTGGTACTTTATTTTATCGACCCTGTAAGGATGGAAGGCGAAGTTAACCCTTGAGGATTTGAGCTCAGATCATAATGGGCCGTAACTCTATGCTGCAAAGCATAGCGTCCAACCCTCTACCGATACTGCCGATCGACCACCCTTCCCTTAGGAATAAATGAACATTTTTCGCTCTCATTTTCACAAGCAACCTCTATCCCACCTGTTTTCATGCATATGCACTCTGCTTCTTTGTAAATATAGGTATATATATATATATATATATAAAAATTAAAATACTAGAGTGTGTTGGAGTTAAACACCCTCTTCGTATTATAGAAATGACAGTAAAGGTATAGCTCAATGTAATTAAACAGAGCCGAAGAATTATGAAAATAAACCAAAGAAGCCTTCAATACATCAAAAGTCTTTATTAGCCAACAATGTTTCGTCCTATTAAGGACTCATCAGGGCAAGTAAAGTTATAAGAAGCACTATCGGCCAATACAAGCCAAAAACTCAGAAGAATATGGAGTATACATACATTAAAGCATAGGAAAATTATCAAGTAAAAATTATCAAGTAAAAATTGCTAAGGAAGTGAATAACATATATATATATATATATATATATGTGTGTGTGTGTGTGTGTGTATAAATGAATGAAGCATACATTTATGAAAACATGTGAATTCTTCCATACGTATATATAGATCGGCATGTACAGGGTGGGCCAGAATTCATGACTCGCTTTCTTAATTATATTTCTTAACATGCTTAACTTAACAGATTTCTTAATTTATATTCCTTTATATTCGTTAACTTGTTTTATAACATTTTGCGCTAATAGATCTATAAATAATCAAGTGAGTCATGAATTCTGGCCCACCCTTTATATTTTTTTTGAAAACCTATGGCTAATGTAATACGTAAGCATTTGCATATTAATGTCCTCTGGTGTCCTGCATATATGCAAATCATTTAACTCTATATGTGTATGCATGTGTAAGACAATATGCAAGCGAGCAGCTTAGAAACATGTTCGTGTTAATTGTGTGCTGAATTGTGTTGTAAACAGTTTCTAACCAGCAGGCTTTTTGCATGTATGTATATATATATATATATATAAACCCAAGAAGCTAGATTTACCATCTTTCTAGTGGGTCCGGGTAAGCTTTTTACATTCATATGATTTATTGATTTATTGATATTTTATCTGAGTGACCCGAATCTTCCTGATCGTAATTTTTCGGTAGTTTGGGTGATTTTAGACATAATCTATGTGTGTTGGTATTTTCACGATAGTTATAGCTCTGATTTATCTGAATTATTGAGCCCTCTGCCACTCATGTCGAATTTTGTTTATCGTGAACTCGTGCGCCGATTTTTCGATACTCGATTATTCTACTATATATATATATATATATATATATATATATATATATATATATATATATATATATATATATATATATATTTGGGTGTTGTTATTTACTGCTCTGACAAACAAAAACAAGCCACTCCCTACCTTAAGCTGGCCAATAATCTCCCCTTCCTTACGTCTTCTAATATTCCCCTCTTTTATTTCATTTATTTATTTATTTATGTTGTTGTTTTAAATTACATCTACAATAAATTATTTATTAAGTTTTCATAATTAATTATATAAATAATGACAAAATGGGGACGGGGTAAAGAAGGGAAGATCTGGCTGTATGGGAAAGTAGAGGAAAGAACTATAAATGCCATAAATGAGAAACAAAGGACAGAAAGACCAAGGATTATTAGACCACAGAAGATAGAACATCCTCTCATCTCCTCTGATTTCAGTCTCTCCCAATTTCTCTTCTGTTTCTATCCAAGAACTTCCAACTTATACATTTTCAATATCTAATTAGCAAGGCGAAACCAGTCGAGCTCATGGATGTTATCCAACCATCTTGCTCGTCGTCTACCCCTGGGTTTCCTGCCGATTGGTTTTTGCCCGTAAATTCTGTCCAGCGATTCTTTGCTGAGACATTCTAACCACATGCCTGTTATATATGTTATCACTGTTGTTAGTATTGATAATTGTTTCTACTTTAGGCACAAGGCCAGCAATTACCCAGTGCATTACTGGTACTTTATTTTATCGACCCCGTAAGGATGAAAGGCAAAGTCAACCTCGGCGGGATTTGAGCTCAAATCGTAAAGGGACGTAACTATGCTGGAAAGCATGGCGTCCGACAATGGTTTCTGATTTAGGAACAAGGCTCACATTGTTTGTGGATGAGAAAGTCGGTTAAATCAACCCCAGTTCGTTACTGGTACTTTATTTTATCGACTCCGTAACGATGAAAGGCACAGTTAACCTCGCTAGGATTTGAACTAAGAACCTAAAGGACTATAACTGTATGTCACGAAGCATGTTGTCCCCCGCTCTACTGATACTGCCAACTCACCCCCCTCTTTGTTGGTATTAGTAATAACACTGACCACCAAGATATTTTCATCCAGAGAACAAACTACAGATAGAGAAATGAGAGAACACTCTACAGATAGAGAAATGGGAAAACACTCTACAGATAGAGAAATGGGAGAACATACTATAGATAGAGAAATGAGAGAACACTCTACAGATAGAGAAATGGGAGAACATACTATAGATAGAGAAATGAGAGAACACTCTACAGATAGAGAAATGCGAAAACACTCTATAGATAGAGAAATGGGAAAACACTCTACAGATAGAGAAATGAGAGAACACTCTACAGATAGAGAAATGGGAGAACATACTATAGATAGAGAAATGGGAAAACACTCTACAGATAGAGAAATGCGAAAACATACTATAGATAGAGAAATGGGAAAACATACTATAGATAGAGAAATGGGAAAACACTCTATAGATAGAGAAATGGGAAAACATACTATAGATAGAGAAATGAGAGAACACTCTACAGATAGAGAAATGGGAGAACATACTATAGATAGAGAAATGAGAGAACAAACTACAGATAGAGAAATGAGAGAACACTCTACAGATAGAGAAATGGGAGAACATACTATAGATAGAGAAATGGGAAAACACACTATAGATAGAACAATGAGAGAACACTCTATAGATAGAGAAATGGGAAAACACACTATAGATAGAGAAATGGGAAAACACACTATAGATAGAGAAATGAGAGAACACTCTATAGATAGAGAAATGAGAGAACACTCTACAGATAGAGAAATGGGAAAACACTCTATAGATAGAGAAATGGGAAAACACTCTATAGATAGAGAAATGGGAGAACATACTATAGATAGAGAAATGAGAGAACACTCTACAGATAGAGAA
>OZ024752.1:40719568-40722068 GCA_964016885.1 Eledone cirrhosa | reverse complement strand
TCCGGATCTTTGTGCTTTGGTGTTACCTTGTATTTCCATCCTTTATGAATCAACAGATAAACTATCAGACAAATACTGGGTTGAATTCTCATTTTATCTAATCTCACTTTCTCTATTTCTCTCTCTCTCTCTCTCTCTATATATATATATATATATATATAGTAATAATAATAAATTTGAAGACTAAAATCCAAAGAGGGCTTGATAAGGATAAATATATATCAAATATATAAGAACCGTAGAGCAAATATTTATTAAAATAGCAGATTAACGTCTTCCTGTCTTCCTCCGGTTGCAACGCTTTTTGAAATATCCACTTCTGCGTTTACAGATTGACTTTGTTAGTTTCAGAAGATCCCGTTAAGGGTGAAAGCAGCGATTCTTTGCTTAAACTTTAATCTGTTATTTTAATAAATATATATATATATATATATATATATATATATATATATATATATATATATATATATATATATATATATATATATATTATACTTGGGGAGGGTCATACAGTTATAATATTGCCAGAAATAATAATAAGACACACTCACTGTTTGGTTTGGATTGGTTTTTCGCTTCTGTATATTCTACTAGCGTGAAATGTAGACGTATGATTATAAAATATACATTGAATATGATAAATGGCTGATAACTTTTCAAGAAAGCCGGTACAATGCGGTAGAAATATATAAATGGCAAAGAATGATAAATAAAATAAAACAAAGTAATGTTTTTCCTACCCAGTATATTTCAACATAATATTTCGGGGTTTAAATCCCCTTTTTAAGTGGAAAAAGTAAGAGGGTGCAAAACAAAACTATACATTGAATATATATGTATATCAGTCAATTGATAGAGATTTATCAAGTAAATGAGAACTTGAGATGTTGATGCACTTATCAAGAACGTTAGAAATGTAATGTGGAATAAAATAGCAACAGGAGAGAATCGAAACCTATTTGCTTACTCGAAAAATCAAGAGCTTACTGCTATAATACGTTACTTGCCACATTTATTCATTACTTTTTATATCTATTTCATATAAAAACAAGATATATTTGGAGTGATGTGACATTCAGTTCTTTACAAGGTCTAATTAATGACACAATAACTATAACAGGGTATGGAAAATAAAGCAGCCGACACGACTCGCTGAGATTGTCACGCGCCCGATTCATCATGTATATAATAATTATGTATTTGTTTATGTATTTTTCTATTACGATTACCCGAAATTACTGAGAAAACTGATAAAGTGTGACAATTTCGCATCTCTCTGTACCTATAGTTAGTAAGTTCTAATATTTGATTGCAATGGAGGTGTTTCAATATCAAAGCAACACATTGGCTTGCTTAAACGCTAGCTATATTTATACAATCTAATTTTCTCATCCATTGAAGCTCAACTGTAATCTCTACTATGAAACAATACCTATAATTGAGGTAAATGATATAGTATTTTTAGCTGAACAGTCATGTTATTTGATAAGTCTTTTCAATATAACAAGTTGGACATCTCTTTCTCTTTCAGTGTATTTGATAGATATTTGTGATCAATTCTAATTTTGTGACTTTGATAAATGACTTGTTAGTCCATATCCATGCTTGTTATCCCTAGGTTCTTTACCACGATGAGGGTTTTCAGTTATAGTAATTATTTGTTATTGTGCCATAATAATTGTTTCTACTTTAGGCACAAGGCCAGCAATTACCCAGTGCGTTACTGGGACTTTATTTTATCGACCCCGTAAGGATGAAAGGCAAAGTCAACCTCGGCGGGATTTGAACACAGATCGTAAAGGGACGTAACTATGCTGGAAAGCATGGCGTCCGACCCTCCACCGATACTGCCAATCCACCGCCACGTTATTGTGCCATAATAATGGTTTCTGATTTAGGTACTAGGCCAGGCATGGACAACCTTTTTCGAGAAGCGGGACGTATTTTACCAGCTTAAGATATATTCTCGGACATCTATATGAAACCATTTGAAGGTAGTAATGGCGAAATCCTTATATCTTTCGAAGTATTATTCCAATTATCTCATTGGTTTTCTCCTACAATTTCTTTCACTTCCACTTCCTTATCCTTCTTTCTCTTTTTCTATCTGGCTATTTCAGCCTCTCTCTCTCTCTCTCTCTCTCTCTCTCTCTCTCTCTCTCTCTCTCTCTCCCTGTCTCCATCTCTCTCTCTCTCTCCCTGTTCTCTCTTCCTTTCTTTCTCTCCCTTTCTCTTTCTCCCTCTGTCTCTCTCTTTACTTCTCTCTCTCTCTCTCTCTTTACTTCTCTCTCTCTCTCTCTCTCTCTCTCTCTCTCTCTCTCTCTCTCTCTCTCTCTCTCTCTCTCTCTCTCTCTCTCTCTCTCTCTCTCTCTCTCTCTCTCTCATTTGCATGTCTTCACACTTTCTCTCACTTGACACAGAGGTCTTTCTCATCTACATCGGTTCTGTCGCTCAATGCACAATTCAAGCAAGTCATCATCCCCATCACCCTCATCATCAT
>OZ024752.1:40707068-40712068 GCA_964016885.1 Eledone cirrhosa | reverse complement strand
ACACATGCACAGACACGCATGCACAAACACAGATGCACACACATGCGCAGACACACATGCACAGACACACATCCACAAACACACATGCACAAAAGTGATTGCACAGATACAAAAACACAGACACACATGCACAGACACGCATGCACAAACACAGATGCACACACATGCGCAGACACACATGCACAGACACACATCCACAAACACACATGCACAAAAGTGATTGCACAGATACAAAAACACAGACACACATGCACAGACACGCATGCACAAACACAGATGCACACACATGCGCAGACACACATGCACAGACACACATCCACAAACACACATGCACAAAAGCGATTGCACAGATACAAAAACACAGACACACATGCACAGACACGCATGCACAAACACAGATGCACACACATGCGCAGACACACATGCACAGACACACATCCACAAACACACATGCACAAACGCGATTGCACAGATACAAAAACACAGACACACATGCACAGACACGCATGCACAAACACAGATGCACACACATGCGCAGACACACATGCACAGACACACATACACAAAAACACATGCACAAAAGCGATTGCACAGATACAAAAACACAGACACGCATGCACAAACACAGATGCACACACATGCGCAGACACACATGCACAGACACACAGACACAAACACACATGCACAAACGCATATGCACAAACACACACATAGACTTACTTAAACACACGTGTCAGCGTGAACGAAATTGCACACACACATGTGCAGCTGCCAGCCAGTCTCTTCACATCTGCAAGCCGTGATGCAGAAATACATGCAGATACGTATGCAATGTGCACAGGAACAGACACACGTATATGGAACGTATACCTGCAGTTAAATATCCATTTGCATTACACAAGTTCATTCGCGCGTACACATATTCATCCTCAGAGAGTTGTTACTCGAAATATATGTGATATATAATCTTTATATAAGTATTACAGCATATGTATGTATATACATTGACATACATACATATCTATATACATACACACATACATACATACATACAAAGAGGCATGCATACATACATACATACATACATACATACATACATACATACATACATACATACATACATACATACATACATGGTGGCTGCCAACTCGTTTTCGAGTACGGCCACTACTTTATATCCATGTAGGAGAACTCCTACCGATGCGCTGAACGAGTGTGACTTTTTAGTCCAGCCAGCGACTTGAAAACTCTGGTACAAACACTACACTTGTGACAATTACTGACACATAGTGCTGGGCCCATCGTACCATGTGATGACAAGTGCAGAGAGATCTCCAGATATAAAGCAATGCCTGTGCCGTGAAGCTTTTATAGTGAGCAAAGGCAGTGCACAAAGCCAGTCCCACTCTCTTAACCAAGATGATATTTACCAAAAAGAAGAACAAGTCAACATCATTGGATATCATCAGGGTTGCAGGTGTTATATCAGAGTTTTCCTTCTCCTAGAATTCTACCTTGACAAAGGCTAAGGGGTCATCTCTCCCGGTGATTTTGGATGGCCATTGACTCTTAAGAGCTCCTTTGCCCTTTGACAGGTTTTGTTTTTAGTCCTGCAGGATGTCCAAAGTCACCCTCCTCACCAAGAAACCTTGGTGGGGTTGCCAGTTTAGTCGCCAACGACCCGACCATGAGACAGGTTGTACTGGGATACATGTTACCAGTAGCACCAACATACATACATACATACATACATACATACATACATACATACATACATATATACAACCTTCAAAATATGCAAAACATTCTTGCGATTCAAGGGATGACAATTTCTTTTCTTTTACAACCTTGCCACCAGGAAGGTGGCCGGTCAAAAAAATATACTCGAAATTAAGAGAAAGAGAAAACATACATACATACATACATACATACAAAGAGGCATGCAGACATACAGACATGACATAAAGACATATATACATACATACATATTTACATACGTATATACATACATATATACATATATATATATACATGCATGCATACATACATACAAAGAGGCCTGCAGACATACGGACATATATACATACATATATGCATACGTATATACATACATATATACACACATATATACATGCATACATAC
The DNA here is from genome assembly GCA_964016885.1 of Eledone cirrhosa. Classification (NCBI taxonomy): domain Eukaryota; kingdom Metazoa; phylum Mollusca; class Cephalopoda; order Octopoda; family Eledonidae; genus Eledone; species Eledone cirrhosa. The sequence continues at coordinate 40,709,925 of OZ024752.1, read as the reverse complement.
ATACATACATACATACATACATACATACATACATACATACATACATACATACATACAAAGAGGCCTGCAGACATACATACATACAACGATGGATACACACAGATATACATACGTACACACACACATACATACAAAGAGGCATACAGACATACCGACACATATACATACATACATATTTACATACGTATATACATATATACATACATATATACATACATACATACAAAGAGGCATACATACATACATACAACGATGGATACACAGAGACATACATACATACACACATACATACATACATACATACAAAGAGGCATGAATACTTATATACATACATACATGTGTGTGTGTGAGAGAGTGAGACAGAGAGAGAGATAGTGAGAGATAGTGAGACAAACACAGTGAGAGAGTGGGAGAGAGAGAGAGAGAAATAACTAGACTAGGTACCAAAAATAGTCACAAGTGGACACGTGATAGCCCGCTGAACAGCTAGCAAGGGGATATCTCCGTAGTTTCGGCTGCTAAAGGCGAGACTACTCTCCTTAGTGCAGGACACTAAATAACCAGTTGATGAATTGGAAACTCCATGTAACCGTCTTCCCCTAGGTTTTCTGTCTCGTTATTTCACGAGTAGACTATTCCATTTAAAACAAATGGAACGCTCATCGTTGAAACTGACGTAGGTCCATTTGCTCGTATTATCTGACCAGCTGTCTTTGTTTTTCTTTATCAATATATACAGCGTAGGTCAAGAGTTTCTTGGCAATTTTGAAAATTAATATTTTTTTAAGAATTGTGCTTATTAAGTTTAACAAGATTTCATCGATTTTTTTTTAAATTCCTAAGCAACTGATAGTCCACTATATATATATATATATATATAGTGGCGGACTGGGTCTAAAAATATTGGTTGCCAGGAGATGAAGGGGGCCCATCTACATATAGAATGCTATCATTTATAATGAATAAATAACATTTTCGAAAAATACATAAGTGGAAACAAAACAGTGCAATCAAATTTTTGCGGAAAAATATTTTACCTTCTCCAATAAAAAATATTATGTATTTTGCGAAATCCAGAGACTTTCAATAATGACCAAAAGTCGATCCTAAATATTACTAATAGCTCTAGGAAAGCCATGAACGCCACCACATCTTTTAAACTTTGATTTTGAAAGTAGGTTTATAATTATCAATTTTCATTATACTTTTGTAGTTGTCTCTGTGGCCTAGTTGGAGGAATCATAGACAGTGGTGATCCTGGTATGAAGATCGATCCTGGCCATGAGTAGGGTTCCAGGTAAATCTTCACAGTTTTTTTTCTATTTGCTGTAAAATAAAAACTGAAAAAGGTTACATGTACCTCTTGTCCAGGATTGAACCCAACACCAATATCTCTAGTATCTACCGCTAGGCTACAGAGACAACTACGAAAAACTTGTGAAAATTCATACTTATAAACCTACTTTAAACATTTTCAAAACAAAATATTGTGGTGTCGTTCATGTCTTTTTTAATGTTATTGCTCCTACTTAAGGTCGACTTCTAAATCATTTGGGTGTTCCATAAACTATATCCTCGTTTTGTTTCACATTTATCTAGACTATATTTTAACCTGTAATCCATGTTTCATTTCTGTTGCACCCCATCTTTCTTTTCACCCACTCTCTTTCTCTCTCATATATCATTTGTTTGCTAAAATAATCAAATTAAATTAATTCAACAGTTAAACAATTAAATAAGACAAATAATTAAATAATTAAATAAATAATAAATAATAAATAATTAAACAACAGTTAAATAATAAGGTTCTTACCAAGTCGAACCTAAATATTACTAATAGCTCTAGGAAAGCCATCAACGTCAGAACATCTTTTTAACTTTGATTTTGAAAGTAGGTTTATAATTATCAATTTTCATCATGTTTTCGTAGCTGTCTCGGTGGCCTAGTTGGAGGAATCATAGACGGTGGTGGTCTTGGTCTGAAGTTCTAACCTGGTCGGGAATAGTGTTCACGCTAAACTTTTTCAGTTTTTTTCTATTGATTGTAAAATAAAAACTGAAAAAGGTTACATGTACCCCTTGACCAGGATTGAACCCAACACCAGGATCTCCAGTATCTACCGCTAGGCCACTGAGACAACTACGAAAATCTTATGAAAATTCATACTTATAAACCTACTTTCAAAATTTTCAAAACAAAGTGTTGTGGTGTCGTTCATGGTTATTCTTATGTGGTAGAGAGAAGGCTATGTCATATGTCTTATCTGGCAGAGAGAAGGCTATGTCATATGTCTTATGTGGTAGAGAGAAGGTTATGTCTTATGTCTTGTGTGGTTGAGAGATGAAGGACGAATTTGTGTCTTATTTCAGTATATCTACGGTTTATGCGGCTTTCATTTTACTTCAATTTCGTTTCGCCTCGAAAACTTACAGACATTTTAACAGATACACGCACACATGTATATATATATGTGTGTGTGTGTATGTATGTATGTATGTATAAATATATATATACATACATAAGATAATATATGTAACATTATATATGCATATATAACAATATATAACATAATATATAACATATATATAAGATATACATTATATATATATATATAATATAACATATAATATATATAAACACACATCTATATATACATACATTATATACACATATAGACACACATTATATATACATACATGGTGGCTGCCATACATACATACATACATACATACATACATACATACATACATACATGGTGGCTGCCAACTCGTTTTCGAGTACGGCCACTACCTTATATCCATGTAGGAGAACCCCTACTAATGCGCTGAACGAGTGTGACTCTTTAGTCCAGCCAGC
>OZ024752.1:40682068-40684568 GCA_964016885.1 Eledone cirrhosa | reverse complement strand
AACAGAGCTGCGGAGCTGAAATTTAGGAAATAATGGAGTATCGGATCCTGAGTTGGAGCCAGTCAATTTTTGACCGACTCCGCAGCCCTGTATAATACATTTCATATTAAAGTTATTAATAAACCTATTTTACACTTCATGCAAATTACCACGAGATATTGATATTAGATATAAGATACAGCGCAATATCTACAGCTGTAAAAGTACGAAAGCGAAGTAATAATAAGTGGCTTAAGGTAATTCCAATATGAAAGTTTGTAGTGATAAAAATTTGATAATGCAATACGATTGTTAATATTATAGTTCTATGAAAATGTAACAATAGATAACTAAATTATTTTACTATTAGTATATTTAAGAAATTATCATTATAGATTTGATCGTTCATATAAGCATCATATTAAGTTTCAACACAATTATTTTGTTACTATGAGTATATGATAATATTACGTAATTATTTATAGCTGTTATTACATTAAACATAGATGTATTTATTTTTATATGTTACACTCTAAGAATTAACTAAGTGAAATAGCGTAAAAATAAAGGCTTCGTTGGTTTAAGCTATTTTTATAAAGGATGCCACAGAATGTACGATATATAATGATTACAATATTTTTTAGCAACAACTCTAGTCCCACACTTTTGAAGGTTTATTATAACATTCTGTGGCACTTTTGAGCTTGCGCATTTTTCATGTCTAGTTTAATATTTTTTTAAGGCAACGCTTGTAATAACTCTAGTTAAACAGGATATATATTAATAATAAATTATCGTTGTAATGTAATTAGATTATGTAATTGTTATTATAAATTATCTTATAAATATTAGTGTAAGATGTATAAAAATATTTTCAGACTTTTAATATAAACAACTACAAAAAACAATCAATATTAAATCAATATATTATACATAATAGAAAACAAAATATACAATACAAAAACAAAATATTTACATACATTTGCAATTATCAGTGTATATACATTTTCTTTATATTCCCTGAGCAAATTAATAAGATTTGTTTTTATTGTACATAATTTGATGACTTGTTGGAGTGTATTAAAAGATAGCAACAATTTGTGATTAAATTGTTATCTTAAGCAACTCACTTTTTAATAGTTGTTGGCTGAGCGAAATTGTAAAAGCCTATGAGCAAATATAAAAAAAAATACACAAACAACATTTCCTTGTGTTATTACAACATTAGATAAAATAATTGAGCAATGTCGTTATATTTTGCTCTTATTGCACATTAATAGTGTTTCTATTTTTCGGCACAAATCCATTACGGCAGTCCATTACTGGTACTTTATTTTATCGAATTAGTAAGTATGAAAGTCGAAGTTAACCTCGGCAGGATTTGAACTTAGAATGCAAAGGACCATAACAATACTGCAAAGCATGGTGTCTGACGCTCTACCAATACTTGTGTTGAGCTGGTCATTAATTTATGGTGGTCGTGCGTGGAGTAGAGCAATCGCTAGTTGAAATATTATGAACAAAACATTTTTATTTGCCGAAGAACATATTTTCAATACTGTTTGTGAATGTGACGAAGGAAATACATTCTGATATGGAACAGTGTACAAAGTGTGTCTGTGAATAACATAATGTTACCTCATGTTGTTGTCAAGACATAATGGATTTCGTTTATCCAGTTAGAAGATGAAACCTAGCCATCTCGGATTAGTTATATTTCATGCCATGTGTAAACGTGTTTGAGGATAGCAAAATATGCGCGTTAATTATAATAATTAGTTAATAATATTACAAAATATACCTAATTAAACTCTTTGCTTGAAATTTTATCATTCTTCGTTTAGAGAGAGAGAGAGAGAGAGAGAGAGAGAGAGAGAGAGAGAGAGAGAGAGAGAGATTTATCTAGTCCTTCGCTCAAGATTAATCTATAAGTTTAGATGTTTGCCTTCGTTTAAGTAAATATTACAGTAAGATTTTTAATATAAACAACTACAAAAAACAATTAATATTAAAACGAAAAAATTATCAATGATAAAAGAAGCGGATGCAACTTTTTTTTTTATAAAGTTATATTCCTGTTTCTTTAAAGAACATTTCATTTTTGTTCTATTGTAGGCGAAATAATGCAATGGTTTAATAGGGAAGATATAACTTACGAATTATGTCTCTAACCGTGTAACGCTTTTTAAGTAGATAACTACAATTGAAAATACTAAAGAAATGGAACCAACAATTCAATTTGAAAGTCGTCTAGTGACAGTGTATTACTGGTACTTTATTTTATCGACCCCGTAACGATGAAAGGCAAAAATGCAAATGCTTAAAATTTAAATTGCCTTAATTCTATCGTCTGCTGTTTCATTAAAGGGAGATTCTCGTCTGTATTTAATTCTATCGTCTACTGTTCCACTAAACAGATATACCTCCACTATCGTCTCTATTTATACATTTTAACTTATAACTTATACACATTTGATTTGAAATATTTTATCTAGTCCCCCCCTCTCAATATTATGATGAT
>OZ024752.1:40674568-40677068 GCA_964016885.1 Eledone cirrhosa | reverse complement strand
GATTCCTGGTCCGGGCGATGCGTTATGTCCTTGAGCAAGACACTTTATTTCATGTTTCTCTTTCTACCTGGAGTTGCGACCGATAGATAGTATCAGCAATTGGAAAGACCGATGGAAACATTGTTTCCTCGGTCCGATTAGACGAAAGTCGATCGACTGTCGATACTTCTGTTTGTTTTGATGTCGCTTTACTGCTGAATAAGGAAACAGTAGTTCGGGAGATACTCGGTAACATTCGGTGCCATTCGGTGACACTCGGAGCCACGTCAGGAGATACGCGGTGACACAACTCAGTGACACTCGGTGACACTCGGAAGCACGCCAGGAAATACTCGGTGACACTCGGTGTCTCTCGGAGACACGTCAGGAGATATTCGGTGTCACTCACTCACGTCAGGATATACTCGGTGCCACTCGGTGCCACTCGGTGTTACTCGGTGACACTCGGAGCCACGCCAGGAGATACTCGGTGATACTCGGTGACACTCGGTGACACTCGGTGCCACTCGGAGCCATGCCAGGAGATACTCGGTGTCACTCGGTGTCACTCACTCAGGTACTCGGTGAGTATGCAGTTATTAATAAGAAGGGTTGAAATTAATGCATGCAAGATTTCGCAGCTCTAGCATCACTCCTTCATAGTCTGACCAGGATACTCTCATGGAATGACCAAATGAGGTTTATTTTTCAACATAGTCTCTGGAAAGAAACAATACAGTTATTAATAAAAAAAAAGTTGAAATTAATACATACAAGATTTCACAGCTCTAGCATCACGCCATCCTATGATTCTTTTCAGCTCACCCTTACATTTATCACTTACACACATTCGTTTCTATCCTCTATCTTCTTCAACCAATGAAGAATAAAGAGACATTTTTAATCACATATTTTCTTCTGTGTCTTTATTATAAATTTTACTAGTTTAGTATTTTTTATCGATAAATAAGACATGTTAGGATTTGAGAGCTAGACACTAATTAAGCAATTCTTTGCTTGAAGCAAATAAATCAATTAACATGGGACTTTTTAATTACATTTCATTATCATCATTATTTCTAAATTAATTTGTTTTCGATGTTGAGAATTGTACAGAATTATAAATGAAATTTCGTTTATGACATAATAGTAATACATACTGTTTAGATATAAATTTCTAGTTTCTAATGCAATTGGGAATATTTAAAACTATTACTTCACATAAAATAGACTTTACAAGTAAATTGCTATTAAAATTATATTTTTATCTTATTCTAATTTAAATGTCGAAACAAAAATAAATGATATGTACTTTAACTTTAATTATTTTAAAACTCTAATCAATCTTAACTTACAAAAATAGTCGTGATGTTGATAGGATTGGATAGGAACAATTATAAAGCAATGAAAATGGGATTTTGGTCACTGTCGTTAAGTATAAATTTGAAAGTTTAATTCCATTTTTGGATGTGTTTGAAACATCCATTTTGTGTTATTGAACAATATGAAATTTGGAAATAGCACCATTTTAAATTTGCGCAAAAAAAATGTATTTATGTTTTTTGGTTTAGAGTTTATAAATAGCATCTTAAAATATGTCAAGGCGCATATGGCTTAGTGATTAGAGCATTGGGCTTGCAATCGAAAGGTTGTGAGTTCAATTCTCGGACCGGGTGGTGTGTTGTTTCCTTGCGCAAGACACTTTATTTCACGTTGCTCCAGTTTACTCAGTTGTAGAAATGAGATGATAGGACTAGGGTCCCTATCATTAAATCACCCAAGACACCTCCGAGATATACCTTGGAGGAGGCCAGCTAAACCTGCCTAGGTGTGAGCTGTCACACACACATCTTTAAATATATTTTACGTGTTAACTTGAAGTCTGTTTCAAATTTAATCATTTACTTGGCTAAAATTCCGCAATTTGGCATAACGTTTTATAACGATGAAATATATAGTTGAAAATAATTTAATTAGAATTAAACTTTAGAATTAAAATTTAATTATAAAATTAATCTATATTGAAATATGAGTAAAATCTATTTAATACACTTTTATTTCTGTAATTCTAAAATTTAGATGGCATTTAAATGAAATATAAAATATAACTGAACTCATTCATAATGTATTTTATAAGAATGAAATTTGTAGAAATTTGAAAAAAAAAATTCTATATATTTCATATTTGACGACTCAATATTTTGGAGATTTGGTCGCTACTTTTAACAGGTCTAGCTACAATGTTATAAACGATTCCTTCGTTGTTTTAGGTATACATAAATGAACATACATATATATATATATATATATATACACACACACATAAAACAAACACATATACCATGCATATGGCAATAGAATTTTATTTGAGTAAGAGAATGTAGTTCACTAGATTTTTTTTTCAGCTATTTCTATGACGTCTAGCTATCATGTAGAGATCTTCAAACAAATTGTTCATTAATTTAGATATTTTGTATCTACCAATGTACTTCAGCTAATATAAAGACAGTTGTATTACAAC
>OZ024752.1:40652068-40667068 GCA_964016885.1 Eledone cirrhosa | reverse complement strand
ACCACTTCTTCTACCACCACCACCACTACTTCCACCACTACCTCCATCACTTCTACTACTACCACCGCTACCTCCACCACTACTACTACCACCACGACCACTACCTCCACCACTACCCCCACCACTACCCCCCTCACTACCTCCACCACTGCCACTACTACCACCACTACCTCCACCACTACAACTACTACCACCAGTATCTCCACCACTACCTCCATCACTTCTACTACTACCACCGCTACCTCCACCACTTCTACTACCTCCACCACTACCACTAACACCCCCACTACTTCCACCACTTCTACTACTACTACCATCACTACCTCCACCAGATCCACTGCCATCACCAACTCTACTACCTCCACCACATCCCCCACTAACTCCACCACAACTACCCTCCACCACTACCACTACCTCCACCACCACTACCTCCACCACTTCTACTACCACCACTACCACTACCACCACCACTACTTCCATCACTTCTACTACTACCACCACCTACCACCACCACTACCTCCACCACTACCACCACACCACCACTACTTCCATCACTTCTACTACTACCACCACTACCAGCACCACCACCTCCACCACCACTACACTACTACCACCAATACTTCCACCACCAATACCACCACCACTACCTCCAGCACTACTACCGACACTACTACACTACTACTACTACTACTACTACCAACACTACTATCATTATTACTACCACTATTACTATTGCTACCACCACCACTACTACCAATACTACTATCAATACTACTACTACCACCGCTACTATCACCACTACTGCTACCACCACCAACACTACTACCAACACTACTATCATTACTACCACCACCACTACTATCATTACTTCTACCACTACTACCACTACTACTATCAATACTACTACTCCAACACCACCACCACTACCACCAACACTACTACCATTACTTCTACCACTACTACCACTACTACTATCAATACTACTACTCCAACACCACCACCACTACCACCACCACTACTACCATTACTACTACCACTACTACCACTACTACTATCAATACTACTACTCCAACACCACCACCACTACCACCACCACTACTACCATTACTACTACCACTACTACCACTACTACTATCAATACTACTACTCCAACACCACCACCACTACCACCACCACTACTACCATTACTACTACCACTACTACCACTACTACTATCAATACTACTACACCAACACCACCACCATATCCACTACCACCACCACTACCTCTCCATCACTCTCTTTACTCTAGAAGAAATTGGTCCTATCCAGACCTAGAGAAAAGATGGTCGCTGTGAAGTTTAAACAAAATGTCCAAGAAACGCCGTATGTCACTTCAGTGTTGTCACCACTCAACCAGGAGTTACCTGCCCATACATATTGCAAAGTGAGGTAACTACCTAAGGGTCTGTCTAATCTCTGGATTATATGGCCGGATGCTCATTAGGTCTGAGGCTCATTAGACCGGAGACTGATCAGATCAAGGGCTCATTAGGTCTGAGGCTCATTAGACCGGAGACTGATTAGATCAAGGGCTCATTAGGTCTGAGGCTCATTAGACCGGAGACTGATCAGACCAAGGGCTCATTAGGTCTGAAGCTCATTAGACCGGAGACTGATCAGATCAAGGGCTCATTAACTCTGAGGCTCATTAGACCGGAGACTGATCAGATCAAGGGCTCATTAGGTCTGAGGCTCATTAGACCGGAGACTGATCAGATCAAGGGCTCATTAGGTCTGAGGCTCATTAGACCGGAGACTGATCAGATCAAGGGCTCATTAGGTCTGAGGCTCATTAGACCGGAGACTGATCAGATCAAGGGCTCATTAACTCTGAGGCTCATTAGACCGGAGACTGATCAGATCAAGGGCTCATTAACTCTGAGGCTCATTAGACCAGAGACTGATTAGATCAAGGGCTCATTAACTCTGAGGCTCATTAGACCGGAGACTGATCAGATCAAGGGCTCATTAACTCTGAGGCTCATTAGACCGGAGACTGATCAGATCAAGGGCTCATTAGGTCTGAGGCTCATTAGACCGGAGACTGATCAGATCAAGGGCTCATTAGGTCTGAGGCTCATTAGACCAGAGACTGATTAGATCAAGGGCTCATTAGGTGAGGCTCATTAGACCGGAGACTGATTAGATCAAGGGCTCATTAGGTGAGGCTCATTAGACCGGAGACTGATTAGATCAAGGGCTCATTAGGTGAGGCTCATTAGACCGGAGACTGATCAGACCAAGGGCTCATTAGGTCTGAGGCTCATTAGACCAGAGACTGATCAGACCAAGGGCTCATTAGGTCTTAGGCTCATTAGACCAGAGACTGATCAGACCAAGGGCTCATTAGGTCTTAGGCTCATTAGACCAGAGACTGATCAGACCAAGGGCTCATTAGGTCTTAGGCTCATTAGACCGGAGATTGATCAGATCAAGGGCTCATTAGGTCTTAGGCTCATTAGACCGGAGACTGATCAGACCAAGGGCTCATTAGGTCTTAGGCTCATTAGACCGGAGATTGATCAGATCAAGGGCTCATTAGGTATTAGGCTCATTAGACCGGAGACTGATCAGACCAAGGGCTCATTAGGTCTTAGGCTCATTAGACCGGAGATTGATCAGATCAAGGGCTCATTAGGTCTTAGGCTCATTAGACCGGAGACTGATCAGACCAAGGGCTCATTAGGTCTTAGGCTCATTAGACCGGAGACTGATCAGACCAAGGGCTCATTAGGTCTTAGGCTCATTAGACCGGAGATTGATCAGATCAAGGGCTCATTAGGTCTTAGGCTCATTAGACCGGAGACTGATCAGACCAAGGGCTCATTAGGTCTTAGGCTCATTAGACCGGAGACTGATTAGATCAAGGGCTCATTAGGTCTTAGGCTCATTAGACCGGAGACTGATCAGATCAAGGGCTCATTAGGTCTGAGGCTCATTAGACCGGAGATTGATCAGATCAAGGGCTCATTAGGTCTTAGGCTCATTAGACCTGAGACTGATCAGACCAAGGGCTCATTAGGTCTGAGGCTCATTAGACCGGAGACTGATCAGACCAAGGGCTCATTAGGTCTGAGGCTCATTAGACCTGAGACTGATCAGACCAAGGGCTCATTAGGTCTGAGGCTCATTAGACCTGAGACTGATCAGATCAAGGGCTCATTAGGTCTGAGGCTCATTAGACCTGAGACTGATCAGATCAAGGGCTCATTAGGTCTGAGGCTCATTAGACCGGAGATTGATCAGATCAAGGGCTCATTAGGTGAGGCTCATTAGACCGGAGACTGATCAGATCAAGGGCTCATTAGGTCTGAGGCTCATTAGACCTGAGACTGATCAGATCAAGGGCTCATTAGGTCTTAGGCTCATTAGACCGGAGACTGATCAGACCAAGGGCTCATTAGGTCTGAGGCTCATTAGACCTGAGACTGATCAGATCAAGGGCTCATTAGGTCTGAGGCTCATTAGACCTGAGACTGATCAGATCAAGGGCTCATTAGGTCTGAGGCTCATTAGACCGGAGATTGATCAGATCAAGGGCTCATTAGGTCTGAGGCTCATTAGACCTGAGACTGATCAGATCAAGGGCTCATTAGGTCTGAGGCTCATTAGACCTGAGACTGATCAGATCAAGGGCTCATTAGGTCTGAGGCTCATTAGACCAGAGATTGATCAGATCAAGGGCTCATTAGGTCTGAGGCTCATTAGACCTGAGACTGATCAGATCAAGGGCTCATTAGGTCTGAGGCTCATTAGACCGGAGACTGATCAGACCAAGGGCTCATTAGGTCTGATGCTCATTAGACCGGAGATTGATCAGATCAAGGGCTCATTAGGTCTGAGGCTCATTAGACCGGAGACTGATTAGATCAAGGGCTCATTAGGTCTGAGGCTCATTAGACCTGAGACTGATCAGATCAAGGGCTCATTAGGTCTGAGGCTCATTAGACCAGAGACTGATTAGATCAAGGGCTCATTAGGTGAGGCTCATTAGACCGGAGACTGATTAGATCAAGGGCTCATTAGGTGAGGCTCATTAGACCGGAGACTGATCAGACCAAGGGCTCATTAGGTGAGGCTCATTAGACCGGAGACTGATCAGACCAAGGGCTCATTAGGTCTGAGGCTCATTAGACCAGAGACTGATTAGATCAAGGGCTCATTAGGTGAGGCTCATTAGACCGGAGACTGATCAGACCAAGGGCTCATTAGGTCTGAGGCTCATTAGACCAGAGACTGATCAGACCAAGGGCTCATTAGGTCTTAGGCTCATTAGAGCAGAGACTGATCAGACCAAGGGCTCATTAGGTCTTAGGCTCATTAGACCGGAGATTGATCAGATCAAGGGCTCATTAACTCTGAGGCTCATTAGACCGGAGACTGATCAGACCAAGGGCTCATTAGGTCTTAGGCTCATTAGACCGGAGACTGATCAGATCAAGGGCTCATTAACTCTGAGGCTCATTAGACCGGAGACTGATCAGATCAAGGGCTCATTAGGTCTGAGGCTCATTAGACCTGAGACTGATCAGATCAAGGGCTCATTAGGTCTGAGGCTCATTAGACCGGAGACTGATCAGACCAAGGGCTCATTAGGTCTGAGGCTCATTAGACCGGAGATTGATCAGATCAAGGGCTCATTAGGTCTGAGGCTCATTAGACCTGAGACTGATCAGATCAAGGGCTCATTAGGTCTGAGGCTCATTAGACCGGAGACTGATCAGACCAAGGGCTCATTAGGTCTTAGGCTCATTAGACCGGAGACTGATCAGATCAAGGGCTCATTAACTCTGAGGCTCATTAGACCGGAGACTGATCAGATCAAGGGCTCATTAGGTCTGAGGCTCATTAGACCTGAGACTGATCAGATCAAGGGCTCATTAGGTCTGAGGCTCATTAGACCTGAGACTGATCAGACCAAGGGCTCATTAGGTCTTAGGCTCATTAGACCGGAGACTGATCAGATCAAGGGCTCATTAACTCTGAGGCTCATTAGACCGGAGACTGATCAGATCAAGGGCTCATTAGGTCTGAGGCTCATTAGACCTGAGACTGATCAGATCAAGGGCTCATTAGGTCTGAGGCTCATTAGACCTGAGACTGATCAGATCAAGGGCTCATTAGGTCTGAGGCTCATTAGACCGGAGACTGATCAGACCAAGGGCTCATTAGGTCTGAGGCTCATTAGACCGGAGATTGATCAGATCAAGGGCTCATTAGGTCTGAGGCTCATTAGACCTGAGACTGATCAGATCAAGGGCTCATTAGGTCTGAGGCTCATTAGACCTGAGACTGATCAGATCAAGGGCTCATTAGGTCTGAGGCTCATTAGACCGGAGATTGATCAGATCAAGGGCTCATTAGGTCTGAGGCTCATTAGACCTGAGACTGATCAGATCAAGGGCTCATTAGGTCTGAGGCTCATTAGACCGGAGACTGATCAGACCAAGGGCTCATTAGGTCTGAGGCTCATTAGACCGGAGATTGATCAGATCAAGGGCTCATTAGGTCTGAGGCTCATTAGACAGGAGACTGATTAGATCAAGGGCTCATTAGGTCTGAGGCTCATTAGACCTGAGACTGATCAGATCAAGGGCTCATTAGGTCTGAGGCTCATTAGACCGGAGATTGATCAGATCAAGGGCTCATTAGGTCTGAGGCTCATTAGACCTGAGACTGATCAGATCAAGGGCTCATTAGGTCTGAGGCTCATTAGACCTGAGACTGATCAGATCAAGGGCTCATTAGGTCTGAGGCTCATTAGACCGGAGATTGATCAGATCAAGGGCTCATTAGGTCTGAGGCTCATTAGACCGGAGACTGATCAGATCAAGGGCTCATTAGGTCTGAGGCTCATTAGACCGGAGACTGATCAGATCAAGGGCTCATTAGGTCTGAGGCTCATTAGACCGGAGACTGATCAGATCAAGGGCTCATTAGGTCTGAGGCTCATTAGACCTGAGACTGATCAGACCAAGGGCTCATTAGGTCTGAGGCTCATTAGACCGGAGATTGATCAGATCAAGGGCTCATTAGATCTGAGGCTCATTAGACCGGAGACTGATCAGATCAAGGGCTCATTAGGTCTGAGGCTCATTAGACCGGAGACTGATCAGATCAAGGGCTCATTAGGTCTGAGGCTCATTAGACCGGAGACTGATCAGGTCTAAGCCTCATCAGATCTGAGGCTCATTAGACCGGAGACTCATCAGACCGGAGGCTCATTAGGTCTAATGGCTCATTAGACCGGAGACTGATCAGGTTGGAGGCTGATCAGATCTGAGGTTGATCAGGTCTGAGGCTCATCAGGTCTGAGACTGATCAGGTCTGAGGCTGATTAGGTCTGAGGCTGATCAGATCAGTGGATCATCAGCTCTGAGGCTCGTCAGGTCTGAGGCTGATCAGGTCTGAGACTGATCAGGTCTGAAGCTCATCAGGTCTGAAGCTCATCAGGTCTGAGGCTCATCAGGTCTGAGGCTCATCAGGTTTGAGGCTCATCAGGTCTGCGGCTCATCAGGTCTGAGGCTGATCAGGTCTGAGACTCATTAGACCGGAGACTGATCAAACCGGAGATTGATCAGGTCTGAAGCTCATCAGGCCGGTGCTTACCCGTCAGTCCATCACTATTGCTGATACTTATTTTCAGCTGAGTATACTGGAGCAACGTGAAATGAAGTGTTTTGCTCAAGAACACAACCCACAACCCAGTCCATTTTGATCGTAAGTCCAACACCCTTACCACTAGGCCACGCTCCTCCACTACCTAAAGGTAACCATTCAATAAACATATATTAGTAAGGTTAGTACTAGACGATGTACTGGGGCCGATTTATTTGATAAAATCTTTGAAACTCAAGATGAACGCCATCTAATCATGTTAACTAGTAAAATAACAAAAGAATAGGCATTTTAAAGCTAATTCTGTACGTGAATATAAATTGTTTTGAAATATATTTTCGTACCATCATAAGCAGAAGCCTTTAAAGGGGTTTTATATAATTGTTTCTACTTTTGGCACAAGGCCAGCAATTACCCAGTGCATTACTGGTACTTTATTTTATCGACCCCCGTAGGGATGAAAGGCAAAGTAAACCTCGGCGGGATTTGAACTCAGAATGGCAAGGACCGTAACTCTATGCGTCAAAGCATGGCGTCCGACCCTCTACCGATACTGCCAATCCACCGCCTATAAAGGGGTTTTATATAATTGTCTCTGGTGTGTGTTTCAAAGAATGTGTGTTATGTACCACTTCTTTTTCCTATCACTATGCCTTTACTATAAAATAGACATAGTCCTACACAAGCATGAAATATCAGCTCACACAAAGACAAACATTCACATTATTTAAGCATAAAATTCAATATCCATTTTAAACACTTTAACTATGAGAGAACGTCGGAACAGGAAAGCTATTATAAATCCATATATTTAGCGTTGAAATTTCAAAATTTTATAGCGAATTAATAATTGTTTCTACGTTAGGCACAAGGCCAGCAAATACCCAGTGTATTACTGGTACTTTATTTTATTGACCCCGTAAGGATGAAAGGCAAAGTTCGAATTAATAAATGATTTGCCATCATTAATCATTCTCTTTAGTTTTATATCAGATCTTCAGTATTTTAGATTGAAATAAATACATTTCTAGTGAAAAACTTGTGGCAAATTAAAGCCTGAAAGAATAAACTGTTTAACAAGTATTTACGATAATGCAAACTAAGATCACCAGTGTCAACAACAGAAGCTCAAGGGCTGTGTTTGGGGATCAGCAATGAAAAGGTGAAAGTGTGAATAAGTGGAGAGGTATGGCAGCAACCAATTCAACAAGAGGACCAGATTCTGGAGGTATATGGACAGTTCAACTGGAGGACCAGATTCTGGAGGTATATGGACAGTTCAGCTAAAGGACCAGATTCTGGAGGTATATGGACAGTTCAACTGGAGGACCAGATTCTGGAGGTAAAGGACAGTTCAGCTAAAGGACCAGATTCTGGAGGTATATGGACAGTTCCACTGGAGGACCAGATCCTGGAGGTAAAGGACAGTTCAACTGGAGGACCAGATTCTGGAGGTATATGGACAGTTCAACTGGAGGACCAGATTCTGGAGGTAAAGGACAGTTCAACTAAAGGACCAGATTCTGGAGGTATATGGACAGTTCAACTGGAGGACTAGATTCTGGAGGTAAAGGACAGTTCAGCTAAAGGACCAGATTCTGGAGGTATATGGACAGTTCAACTGGAGGACCAGATTCTGGAGGTAAAGGACAGTTCAGCTGAAGGACCAGATTCTGGAAGTAAAGGACAGTTCAGCTGAAGGAACAGATTCTGATAGGGCTGGTGACAGCACTGGGTGGAGATCTTTCGTTGCCCCTTGTCCCATGTAGAATGGGGGGAACTAATAAGACTGATATATATGTATATATACATTTATATATATATATATGTGTGTGTGTGTGCGCATGTTTTTATATATGTGTATATATATATATATATATATATATGCCACACATACAGACCTGACTCTTTTCCTGAATATATATATATATATATATATATATATATATATATATATATATATATATATATATATATATATATATATATATATAAATGAGAGGTATAGAGATTGTTTTAGCAAGAATATATATATATATATATACATACATATTTGCATATACATTTATATATATTCACGCATACACATATTCACACACATGTATGAATGTATGTATGCATGTATATAGCTTCACAAACTAACACAGTAGAATATGAAAACTTACAGCAGTATAGGTTTCTCTGTTTTCTTGTAGCCTGCGGTAGACATCGCAGAATACGGAAAACATCGTTTAAACAGCGTACCTTTGCTATTGTTTCTGAAACACAAGAGAAAGTCGAAGCCTTACGTCAAATAATGGCCTTGAACGTATTTGGATGAAGTAAAGATTGGAGGAAATAAAGATGGAGAGGAATGAAATTAAACAACGATAGATAGATAGATAGATAGATAGATAGATAGATAGATAGATAGATAGATAGATAGATAGATAGATAGATAGATAGATAGAAGTGTGTATGGTAAGATGATTGTTGGTAAAGGAAGTGTAGATATGGAGAATAGAGACAGAGATATTGAATTTAGACGAGTAAAACCGATGGGTGAAGTGTTGAATAACAGAGAGAGGGGGCGGAAAAGGGAGAAGGAAAATGGACGAAAGTGATGATAATATACGAGAATTAAGAAAGAAAGGGGCGAAGGAAGAGGCAGGGAGAGACAGGGGGAGAGACAGGGAGAGAGAGAAAGAAATGAGGAAAGAGAGTATGTTGTATCAAGGAAGAGCAAGAAAGATCAAGGGGAGTCAGAGAAAGCAGACGATAAAGCAAAAAGGTGATATATATAAAAACAAAAATACAACAACTACCGGTGGAAAGAAACACGACTGTTGCAAAGGAAATGAGTGCGACAAAAACTGAATGGACGGAAGATAAATAGGAAGTGAGAAGAGGAAGGAAAAGCAAGAGGAAGGAAGGAAAAGAATGAAGTAAAAGCGACACGCTTTGTTTCATGGTTCAAGTGTACATATATAGAGCTTCCATTGCAATATGGAACGGACACTTAATTTGCTTGCTGTAACATAGAGGCGCTCTTTTATATCGGACGTGTGAGTTGGTAAATTTCAGCTCTCCCTATATTATTCTACACCACCCATTCTCTCTCTCACTCTCTTTCTCTCTCTCTCTCTCTATATATATATATATCTGTCTCTCCCCCTCTCTCTCTCTCTATATATATATATGTCTCTCCCTCTCGCTCTCTCTCTGTCTCTGTATAAGATATATATATATGTATGTATATATATATATATATATATATGTGTATATATATATATATATGTATGTATATATATATATATATATATGTATATATATATATATATATGCATATATATATATATATATACATGCATATATATATATATATATATACATGTGTGTGTATATGAATATATGTATATATATATGTGTGTGTGTGTATGTATATATATATATATATATATATCTTTATGTCTATCTCTATCTCTCCCTCTCTCTCTATCTATCTATCTATCTATCTATCTCTATCCCCCTCTCTTTCTCTCTCACTATATATATATATATATATATATATATACATATACACCTCCCCCACCCCCACCCAATCTATCTGTCTCTATCTGTCTATATCTGTCTATATCTCCCTCTCTCACACACATACATACATACACTCTACTACAATATCATCTCAGCCTCCTCCTCTGCTTCATTCCTACACTATCTACTCTACCCATCCTGTCACACCCCTCCCCTTCCCTCCTGTCACACCCCTCCGCTACACTCATGACCCCCCCCCTCATTCCCCTCTTCCTTCCGCTCCTTCGTTCCGTCTCTACGTTTTGCTTCGTCTGTACAAATAGACGTAATTTGTGCTATCCAATAAACCTAGCTTATTTCTACTATTACAATGTATTTATTTGGCCAAAGGGTGGAAGTTGGCTAGGTCAGTTAAATGTATGGAAAAATAGATTGATTAGAAAGGGCATTGCTATGTAAATAGCTTGATAGATATATTTCTTTGTTAGCAACAAGGGCACAAAAGAAGGGGACAAATACAAATGGGGAGTTTACATACAGGTATATGAAAATAAAACTATTAATAAAATAACAAATAACAATTGAAATCCCCAATAGGGGGGGGGAGGCGTTACACAGGGGTTGTACACACCCCGAAAAAATGTACAACCCTCATCTCCAGGAGCACCAAGAGTGAGATAGATAGATAGATAGATAGATAGATAGATAGATAGATATAGAGAGATAGATATGTTTCTTTATTAGCCACAGGGGCACAAAAGAAGGGGACAAATACAAAGGGGGAAGTTTACATACAATAAAAACGTGTAAAATATTATCACAAATGCAATTTAAAAATTAGTCGATTTTCCCACATTAGGGGGAGACATTAGATATGGGTAACACATACCCCCGAAAAAAAATGTGCAACCCTCATCTCCAGGAGTACGAAGAGTTTGTACTCCTTTCCTCTCCTCCTCTTTTTCCTCAACCTATAGGCTGATATAGAGAGAAGGCCCATTCACTCGGGCCATTCTCGCCACTTTCACCCACCTTTCATAAAAATTTGCTGGGGTACAGCACCTCTCTCTCCATCCTGACTCTTCTTCCAAAGTGGTATTTGAAAAAAAGAATCAGTTGCTGGCCGATAGATAGATAGAGAGATAGATAAATTTCTTTATTAGCCACAAGGGCACAAAAGAAGGGGACAAATAGGTAGATAAATTAGGGGTTGGGATGGTAAGGTTGTGGATAGGTTAGCGAGTTATTATTCCTCGGCAGAAATAACTTTAGGGTAAGTTATTTAGGGTTATCAATACTTGCAATAACTTGTGATCGAAATATTCTTGCCTCTGGTGAACAAATAATTTTCAATGTGCGATCGTTAATCCGCCGCCCTGTGTGTGTGTGTGTGTGTGTGTGTGTGTGTGTGTGTATGTGTGTGTGTGTGTGTGTGTGTGTGTGTGTGTGTGTGTGTGTGTGTGTGTGTGTGTGTGTGCATACATAGATATAGATACATACAGGCATATACAAGTGTATATATATATATATATGTATATATATATATATGTGTGTGTATGTGTGTGTGTGTATCATTTAAGATGAAATAAAGATTGTTATAAGAGTTCCATATATTTTATAAAATATATGGAACTCTTATAACCATTTTTATTTCATCTTTATTATATATACTCCAGTTCTACCAACTGTTGAGTGCTACTTATCTGATATATGCATAGTTTTATTGTTCTACAATATTACTCACCTTCTATATATATATATATATATATATATATATAGCTATAGATAGATAGATAGATAGATAGATTTCTTTATTTACCATAAAGGCATAAAAAGAAGGGACAAATACAAAGGGGGAGTTTACATATAATCGAGTAAAAAGGGTGTAACATGAAAATAATCGAAAATAACCTCAAAAGGGAGGGGACGTGATGGGGGTTGCACACACCCCCGAAAAAGTGTGCAATCCTTTGCCCGGGGAGCACATGGAGAAGGTGCTCCCCTCTCCTTTACTTCTTTACCTACAGGATGGTATACAGAGAAGGCCCATTTACACGAGCCATTCTCGCCACTATCACCCACCTTTCATAAAACTGCCTGTGGCCAAGCACCTCTCTCTCCATTCTTATCCTTCTTCCGAAGTGATATCGGAAGAAGTAGACCAGACTATGGCCAGAGAGGAAGTTGCCTGACCTCAGACCTTTCAATCGTGTCCACCAAACAACCTCTTTCAACATGGCTATTACGCACAGAAAAACCGCCTTTGCTTCCTTTGTGAAGAGGGGAGGCGGTTTGATTGTCATCACGGACTCGGCGGTCAATTTAATCGGCGCCACCCGCGACAGCAGTTGTTCGGCGTAGCCCCACAGATCAGCCACGCCCGGACATTGCACCAATGCGTGCGCTACGGTTTCTTCGTGACGCACGCATCTAGGGCAAATCTTTTTTGAGGGATCCCTGCCCGGGCGCCCGTGTCTGTAGAGCCTCTCTCGAACGGGTAGAGCCCCTCGGTAGCACTGCCAGGCCAGTGACTTCTGGAAGTTGTCCATTGGTCCTGGGCCGAAAGTCCTACCGAACAGGCTGGCCAGTTCGTCTTCTTCCATGTCCAGCGACTCTCCAAGGGTGTCATCGCCCCTGCTAGCCACCAGCCCTCTATAGAATGATGAGGTGGATTCTCCACCGATGGCCCGGCCCGCTTGCCAGAGAGCCCTGAGCGCCTGAGCACACTCAGTGTGCCAGTCTCCCAGTTTTCCGGATCTTTGCTTGACCCAGGACTGTAGCTCGGTGAGTGAGACGAGTCTCGGAAAGGCTCGTTTCACGAACGGAGCCCACACCGGTTGACCAGTGAGGAATACCTGTAGGTGCCGTAGCCTTAATGCGTGCCTACGCATCATCAACCACGGCATCCCCAGCCCTCCTTTCGAAGGTTGTTGGCAGCAGATGGATCTTCTCACCATAGGAGGACGCTTCTTCCAAAGAAATTGGAAGAGCATGCGTTCCATGGTGGTGAGTGTTTCCTTAGGGCAAGGCACGACAGTCAGGCGGTAGTAAGTGACGGACGCTATGTAAATGTTCGCCACCTCCGCCCGGCCTTTTAGGGACAGCTTACACTTGGCCCATTTCTGGGTTAGTGCAAACACCTTGTTCGTAACCTCGTTCCAGTTCTTTTCCACCTGGAGGTCCGGTCCAAACCAGACCCCAAGCAACTTTACCGGGCCCTCCGTCCAGTGTCCGACGACACCGTTAGGAGGCATCGGTTTGCCTCTCCACGTTCCGAGTTGCAGCTATAGATAGATAGATAGATATATATAGCTATAGATATATAGATATAGATATAGCTATAGATATATAGATATATATATATATATATATATATATAGTTATATAGATATATATATAGCTATATAGCTATATATATATATATATATATATAGAGAGAGAGAGAGAGAGAGAGAGAGAGAGAGAGAGAGAGAGAGAGAGAGAGAGAGAGAGAGAGAGAGAGAGAGAGAGAGAGAGAGAGAGAGAGAGAGAGAGAGAGGGGGGGGGGGATACGAGGGGGAGTGAAAAATTCATAGGCTGTCTATGAAGAAGTGAAGCTAAGGCTGTGAAATCTTGCATGCATTAATTTCAACTTTTCTTATTAATAACTGTATTGTTTCTTTCTAGGGACTATGTTGAAAAATAAACCACATTTGGTCATTCCATGAGAGTATCTTGGTCAGCCTATGAAGGAGTGATGCTTGAGCTGTGAAATCTTGCATACATTAATTTCAAATCTTCTTATTAATAACTGCATTGTTCCAGAGACTATGTTGAAAAATAAACCACATTTGGTCATTCCATGAGAGTATCTTGGTCAGCGTAAGAACTTTTCTGTTGACCCTCGTATATATATACCGCTGACAATTACACGCATATGTTTACATGTGTACTCTTAGATACATATGTGGACAACTTTACACTTACTTATACACACGTCAACGAATTCACTCGAAGGACAGCTGGTTATTGGACTACACCATCACCCTCTTTATCACCTTCTCTATTGATTTATTGATTCAAGTGTTCACGTATCAATACAATAAATGTTGTTTATAGCCTGCTACTTAAATACAACGAATAAAACCCTTGTAAATCTGTGTGATGCTGTAGAAAGGGGACGGAAGAGGAAGATAGTGTAAAAGATAGAATACAGGTGTAAGAGAAGATGAGTAATGTGTGTGTATGATTCACATGTCACAGACGCACACATATTCATACATACATACATACATACATACATACATACATACATACATACATACATACATTAATTTATACATACGTATATACATATATGCATACATACATACATGGTGGCTGCCAACTCGTTTTCGAGTACGGCCACTACTTTATATCCATGTAGGAGAACCCTTACCGATGCGTTGAACGAGTGTGACTTTTTAGTCCAGCCAGCGACTTGAAAACTCTGGTACAAACACTACACTTGTGACAATTACTGATACATAGTACTGGGCCCATGGTACCATGTGACGACAAGAGCAGAGAGATCTCCAGATATAAAGCAATGCCTGTGCCGTGAAGCTTTTATAGTGAGCAAAGGCACTGCACAAAGCCAGTCCCACTCTCTTAACCAAGATGATATTTACCAAAAAGAAGAACATACATACATACATACATACATACATACATACATACATACATACATACATACATACATACAAAGAGCGCAGGTCCCTAATTCATAGTCTACAAATGGTTGCGATAGCTGGTACCTTCAAAATTTGCAAAACATTCTTGCGATTCAAGGGATGACAATTTCTTTTCT
>OZ024752.1:40639568-40642068 GCA_964016885.1 Eledone cirrhosa | reverse complement strand
GTACTCAATATTTAGGGTAGTAGAGTGGGTAATAGGAACGAGTAGGACCCCGACGGCTGAGCTCAAGCCGTTTCGACGGCTAATTCTGGACTAGAATTAGCCGTCGAAACGGCTTGAGCTCAGCCGTCGGGGTCCTACTCGTTCCTATAGAGATAGAGAGAGAGAGAAGGAGAGAGAGTGAGAGAGAGAGAGAGAGAGAGAGAGAGAGAGAGAAAGGGGGTAAGAAATATTGGAATAGATATACATACAAACGTACATACATCTGTGTTTGGAGGAGAACACACGAGAATTCGTCTGTCTGTCGGCTCCAGACTCCATTACTCTAGCTATTCTACTTTGATTTACGGCAACAACCTATGTCTGCTGTCGTCTGCTTATGAAGCTCTACTGTAACATAACTATCTTCACAATAGATGCAATGATCTCATTTATTTTCAAACAAACACACACACACACACACACATGCACACATACATATGCACACTCGTACACACGCATGCACACATATATGGTGGTGGTGTTGGTGGGTGTGTGGTGATGTTGGTGTTGGTGGTGGTGGTGGTGAGTGATGTTGGTGGTGGTGGTGGTGGTGGTGGTGTGGTGATGGTGGTGGTAGTGGTGGTGGTGGTGGTGGTGGTGAGTGATGTTGGTGGTGGTGGTGAGTGATGTTGGTGGTGGTGGTGGTGGTGGTGATGTTGCTGTTGGTGGTGGTGGTGGTGGTGGTTATGGTGATGTTGGTGGTGGTGGTGGTGGTGGTGGTGGTGGTGTGGTGATGTTGCTGTTGGTGGTGGTGGTGGTGGTGGTGTGGTGATGTTGGTGGTGGTGATGGTGGTGTGGTGATGATGGTGGTGATGTTGGTGGTGGTGTGGTGGTGGTGGTGGTGGTGGTGGTGGTGGTGGATATGTTGATGGGAGTGGTGGATGGTGGTGATGTTGGTGGTGGTGCCGGCGGCGGCGGTGGTGGTGATGTTGTTGTTGTTGGTGGTGGTGGTGGTGATGTTGGTGGTGATGATGATGGTGGTGGTGGTGGTCGTGGTGGTGGTGGTGATGTTGGCGACGGCGGCGGTGGCAGTGGTGGTGGCGGTGGTGGCGGTCATTGTGAGTTTGGTGATGATATTGTTTTAACTATTATCGTCATCCTTTTTCCAACCATGTTTTTTTATTTATTTATTTTCCACACCCCTATATAGTAATAGTACACCGAGAGACATATATCATCTAAAAGAACGATCGACTTTCGTCAAATCGGACCGAGGGAACAATGTTTCCGTTGGTCTTTCCAATTGCTAATACTATCTATCGGTCGCAACTCCATTTATTCACTAAGTCGGTAGATTATGCTTCGAGGGAGAATCGGCTGCTAATTCTAGCACGTCGAGCGACTACGGAAACATTTCTCTAAATGTTGGCGTCTTTTCATTGTTATTACAGATTGGCAGTATCGGTGGAGGGTCGGACGCCATGCTTTCCAGCATAGAGTTACGGCCCTTGTCATTCTGAGTTCAGATCCCGCCGAGGTTGACTTTGCCTTTCATCCTTACGAGGTCGATAAAATAAAGTACCAGTAATGCACTGGGTAATTGCTGGCCTTGTGCCTAAAGTAGAAACAGTTATTTATTATTATTGGCAGTATCGGTAGAGGTTCGGACGCCATGCTTTGACACATAGAGTTACGGCCCTTGCCATTCTGAGTTCAAGTCCCGCCGAGGTTGACTTTGCCTTTCATCCTTACGAGGTCGATAAAATAAAGTACCAGTAATGCACTGGGTAATTGCTGGCCTTTTGCCTAAAGTAGAAACAGTTATTACAGTCAACCAACGATTCCACTGTCCTTATGTTGCCAATATCCTTGGGAACGGCACAAATAACACGTAATATCCTTTCCTCTCGGGTTATAACTCACAGGTCATGTGACTATGTCAGGAAATGTCACATTCAGGGGGGATATTCTTGTTTTAAACTTGTAGTATTAAGGAATTTATTTCAACGATCGATAAAATTCACGTTTGAGTATTGCCGATATTGAAAGTGACCCATATTGTTGTTAATCGATACATTGCACACAATTGTATATATACATACGGGACTAAACAACAATATTCCTTCTATCAAGGGTGTATATAGACAGTAGACTTCCTCCATCAAAGGTGTATATAGATAGTAGACTTCCTCCATCAAAGGTGTATATAGACAGTAGACTTCCTCTATCAAAGGTGTATATAGATAGTAGACTTCCTCTATCAAGGGTGTATATAGATAGTAGACTTCTTCTATCAAGGGTGTATATAGATAGTAGACTTCTTCTATCAAGGGTGTATATAGATAGTATACTTCTTCTATCAAAGGTGTATATAGATAGTAGACTTCCTCTATCAAAGGTGTATATAGATAGTAGACTTCCTCCATCAAGGGTGTATATAGATAGTAGACTTCCTCCACCAAGGGTGTATATAGATAGTAGACTTCCTCCACCAAGGGTGTATATAGACAGTAGACTTCTT
>OZ024752.1:40607068-40627068 GCA_964016885.1 Eledone cirrhosa | reverse complement strand
GAATAAGACAAAATGAAGGAACGGAAGAAAATGAAGACAAAATGAAGACAAAACGAAATCAAAACGAAGGCAAAATGAAGGCAAAGCGCTCAAAGTAGAGAAAGATTTGAAGAAGATTAATAGAAAGAACGAGAAACGAGAGGAGGCCATGACAGGGAAATAAGATGATCTCTGTGTGTTGGTTCAATGCATCCTTAGTTCAACAAAATCCGACCTTAATTTTCGTTGTAAATATTTGCCTAGAAACAATTCAGTCAATGGGAAAAAAAAAAGGTTGTGGTGGAAAGATTTGAATCGGGATACAAACGATATATTCAGTGTAGTGTCACAGTAATGGTGAAGCTATGAGGATATATGAAGAAAGAAAATGCTGGCGGTGGTGAAGGTAGCAGAGAAACGGAGAAAGAAGCGATGAGAAAGAAAGGTGGAATGGAATGGATTTCTTTGGCTTATTGAATACTGTGATTCACTTTAACAATTGAACCGTACAATTACGGATATTGACTTAACGTTATTTCTTTATCCATTTTTTTTTTGTTGTTTTTTTTTGCTCATAACCATCAGAGGGAGCTAGATATGAGACTAGATTTAATGGAATTTAATCTCATCTGAGCCACCAAAATATTCTTTGCAATATCCTTTTGGCACATCCAGCATGTAACTTATTATTAAAACATCAAACTAAATTCTATCCTATCGTTCGATAACTCCAAAATTCATTCCATTTTATTAAATCGTTTGGGTTTGTTTTTGTTTGTTTGTTTTTTTCGATTATTTTTCAATTATTTTCATTCGTATTATTACCATTATTATTATTAATATTATTAATTGAACCAAAATATGATTTTTCTATCGCTTCTTAGAAATATTTACATTAAAACTTCCTCGGTTATTCAGAAAAGAAGCTGTGTTGATTTTACAGAAGAAAGTCATAAAAATTAGTTATTTAACAACAATACGCCATTTTTATATTTTAATATGTGTGTGTTTGTTTAAATGTGTGTGTCTGTGTGTGTGTGTGTGTGTGTGTGTGTGTGTGTTTAATATTAATATTCGTGTGTTATCTCTGTGTCAATGGGTGTAAATAGAACTTTGTTACGACTGAGTTAAACTTTGATTTTGTTGATCTGTTCTCTGTATGATTCATTATAGACACAGACACACTCACAACATATATATATATAGAGACATATTATATATGTCTATATATATATATATATACACACACATATATATGGAAGGCGTGTGGCTGAGTGGTTAGAGAATTGGATTCGCAATCGTAAGGTTGTGAGTTCGATTCCTGGACCGGGCGATGCGTTATGTCCTTGAGCAAGACACTTTATTTCACGTTGCTCCTTCTACCTGGAGTTGCGACCGATAGATAGTATTAGCAATTGGAAAGACCAACGGAAACATTGTTCCCTCGATCCGATTTGACGAAAGTCGATCGTTCCTTATATATATATATATACATATATGAATATATATACAGTGTATTTTGTAATACACTGTATGCTTAATTAAAAGCCTTTTGAAGACCTTACGCTATTGTTTTAAAGTAGTGACCTTGTCACTTACTTCTTTTTTCAGCAAAGGGAGACAAGCTGACAGATCTGTTTCGTACTGCTGGTACGCCTCAGAGCTTACCACTCCCCTTGTCTGCTGAAAATTATGAATGTTGGATTCCCATAGAATTCCAGTAATAATCAGGAACTGATTATACAGAGCGGTTCCCGATGCAGCAAAAATTGTTTGCTGAAAAAAGAAGTGGGTGAGATGGTCACTACTTTAAAACAATAGCCTAAGGTCTTCAAAATGCTTTTAATTAAGCATACAGTGTATTACAAAATACACTATATATACATTCATATATATATCGCTATTTCAGAGCTCCAATTCTAATTTTATATATATATATAACGAAGGAAATGTGGTAAGGAACCAGGTGGACCATAACGCACCAAAGTACTCAATACTTAGGGTAGTAGAGTGGGTAATATTAGCCGTCGAAACGGCTTGAGCTCAGCCGTCGGGGTCCTACTCGTTCCTATATATATATATATATATATATATACAGGAACGATCGACTTTCGTCAAATCGGACCGAGGGAACAATGTTTCCGTTGGTCTTTCCAATTGCTAATACTATCTATCGGTCGCAACTCCAGGTAGAAGGAGCAACGTGAAATAAAGTGTCTTGCCCAAGGACATAACGCATCGCCTGGTCCAGGAATCGAACTCACAACCTTATGATTGCGAATCCAATTCTCTAACCACTCAGCCACACGCCTATATATATATATATATATATATATATATATATATATATATATATATATATATATATATATATATCAAGTAAGTATGTTTTGAAACAGTGAGCAAGTTTGAAATTAGAAATAGAATAGCTTTCACCGTATTTTTGACTAAAGGAATTTTTACCCTGATAATGGGGTTTAGAACCCTCAGATAAATGGAAAAAGATGAGTGTTGACGTACTCCCATGTACCAGGTGGACCAGCAGTGACATAGTCACACACACACTCACAACCTATTTATATACATATATATATAAGGGCGGTGAATTGGCAGTATCGGTAGAGGGTTGGGCGCCATGCTTTCTAGCATAGTTACGTCCCTTTACAGTCTGAGTTCAAATCCCGCCGAGGTTAACTTTGCCTTTTATCCTTACGGGGTCGATAAAATAAAGTACCAGTAATGTACTGGGTAATTGCTGGCCTTGTGCTTAAAGTAGAAACAATTATATATATATATATATATATATATATATATAATTCTGGACCGGGCGATGCGTTACGTCCTTGAGCAAGGCACTTTATTTCACGTTGCTCCTTCTACCTGGAGTTGCGACCGATATATAGTATTAGCAACTGGAAAGACTAACGGAAACATTGTTTCCTCGGTCCGATTTGACGAAAGTCGATCGCTAAAATATATATATATATATATATATATATATATATATATATATATATCAGGTGGACCAGCAGAGCCGTAAATAGGGATCGAAACTGCCAAGGTTTGATATAGAAATTGCTTAGATAGGGCTAGAAATATTTCATTCAAAAGAAATCACCAGGAAAGCCCTCATGATTTCTTTTGAATGAAATATTTCTATTAAGCCATTTCTATTTTAAACCTGATGTTTACACTCTCCTAATGTATTGAGTACCTTACTAACTGTGGTTATATTTAAGGGTCTGTTTTTCTTTTTTGTTTTGCCTTTTTTTGATTTGTCAAAATGACATTATTGAAAAAATGAGAGGGACAATTCTTTTTAAAAAAAGACTTTTATAAAGTATATAAAGTATATAAAGTATATAAAGTGTTACCGGTTTCGATGTATTAGTAAAATTAATCTTATCAAATGTTGAGTATTACAATTAAAAAGAATTAATAAGGATTAAAAACTAAAAATTAAAGATTTCATTTATATATATATATTCTTTTAGTGGTTTCAGACGATAAGTTGCGGCCATAGTGAGGCACATATTTAGAATGATTTAGTCGATTATATTAACCTTAGTATATATTTTTATCAAGTCTGGTATTTATTTTATTGACCTTTCTTTCTCTCTCTCACTCACTCCCCCCTCTCTCTCTCTCTCTCTCTCTGCCTCTCTCTCACTTTCTCTCTCTCTCACCCTCTCTCTCTCTCTCTTACTCACTCTATCTATCTATCTATCTCTCTATTTCTCTCTCGTCCCCTCTTTCTTGCACATTATTATCCTAACTGTTTAATTAAACCAAATCGCATTTGACGCAATAATCAAACAGTTTTTTTCTTCTTCTCCACCTCTTTCTAATATTTTGGGATAAAAAGGAGAAGTGAAAGAAAAAAGCAAAGGACAATACAAAAACATTAAACATCAAAACTATAGAATTGTTGTTGTTGTTGTTGTTGTTGCTGCTGTTGTTGTGGTGGTTGTTGTTGATGTTGCTGCTGTTGCTGCTGTTGTTGTTGTTGTTGTTGTTTGACAGTGTGAAGTGAGTTACAGGGGAATAAATAACCAAGCCGCCATCTTAGAATGATATGAAGACAATGATACGTTTCATAGCAGAAGTCGGTGTTCGTTCGTAGCAAATTAGGAGTATCGGTAGAGAGGGTCGAACTCTATGCATTGCAGCATAGAGTTGCGGCCCTTTACGGTCTGATTTCAAATCCCGTAGAGGTTAACTTTGCCTTTCATTCTTACGGGGGGGTCGATAAAATAAAGTACCAGTCATACACTGGCGCCGATTCGATCGACTTTCCCCTCCCCAAACATTGCTGGCCTTGTGCCTACATAAGAACCTATTATTATTATTATTATACATACAACGGCAGTGGATTGGCAGTATCGGTAGAGGGTCGGACATTATGTTTTGCAGCACAGAGTTACGGCCCTTTACGGTCTGAGTTCAAATATATATATATATATAAGAAAGAAGATGTAGTAAGTAACCAGGTGGACCATAACGCACCAGAGTACTCGATACCTAGGGTAGTAGAGAGGGTAATAGGAAAAGGGTCAGGACCCCGACGGCTAGCTCCGGTCGTTTCGGATCTAGCTGTCGAAACGGCAGGAGCTCAACCGTCGGGATCCTGACTCTTTTCCTATATATATATATATATAGGAAAAAGTATGACCTCGACGGCAGAGCTCAAGCCGTTTCGACGGCTATTTCTGGACTGAGTCCAGAAATAGCCGTCGAAACGGCTTGAGCTCTGCCGTCGGGGTCATACTTTTTCCTATTTCCCACTCTACTAAACTAAGTATTGAGTACTCTGGTGCGTTATGGTCCACCTGGTTCCTTACCACAATTCCTTTGTTATATATATATATACCTATATATATATACCTATATATATATATATATATATATATATATATATACCTATATATATATATATATATATATATACCTATATATATATATATATATATACCTATATATATATATATATATATATATATACCTATATATATATATATATATATATATACCTATATATATATATATATATATATATACCTATATATATATATATATATATATATACCTATATATATATATATATATATACCCATATATATATATATATACCTATATATATATATATATATATATATACCTATATATATATATATATATGTAGTGGTGTTTCTATGTATATACGCATATATGGATGCGTATGTATTTGTATATATGTGTATATGTAAGTGCGTATGTATGTATGATTATATATCTAATTCTATGTATGAGTATATATGTGTATATGTATGTTGTGTGTGTATGTATGTATATGTCTATGTGTGTATATATATATGTATGTATGTGTGTGTATGTATCTATGTATGTGTATGTATGTACATATATGTCTATGTATGTGTGTATGTATATGTATGTATATATATATATATATATATATATATATATATATATATATCTTTATTTTTTATATATATGTGTGTGTGTGTATGTGTGTGTGTGTATATATATCTTTATATATGTGTATGTGTATGTTCGTGTAGGTGTATGTGTGTGTATGTCTATATGTGTATGTGTGTATGTGTGTATGTGTGTATATATATCTATGTGTGTGTACATGTATGTATGTGTATGTATGTGTATGTGTGTATGTGTGTATATGTCTATATATATATATATATATATATATATATATATATATATATATATGTGTATATATATATATATATATATGTATATGTTTCTCTATTTGTATATGTATATGTGTATAGGTATATACCTTTTTCTTTGTATGTCTGAGTTGTGTGAGAGTGTAGTGGTGTTTGTATGTATATACCGATATATAGATGCGTAAGTATTTGTCTGTATGTATGTATATATGTCTGTATGTATTTGTGTGTATATATAGGTATGTATGTGTATATCTGTATGTATATATGTATGTAAATGTATGTATATGTGCGTATATGTGTGTATATATATGTGTGTCTATATAGTATGTGTGATTATATGTGTATGTATGAGTGTATGTATATATATATATATATATATATATATATTTATATATGTGTATATATATATGTGTATTTATATGTATGTGTGTATATGTATGTATGTGTGTATATGTATATGTTTATATATGTGTGTGTATGTATGTTCTAAGAGTGGATGTGTGTATATGTATGTATGTGTTTGTATATGTGTATGTATATATATATGTGTATGTGTGTGTATGTATATATATATATATATATATATATATATATATATATATATTTTCTTGATATATTTCTTTTTTCTTTTTTCTTTTTCTTTTCTTTCCTTTTTAATGTTTATTTATTATTTATTATTTTTTATTTTCTTAGTTTATAGATACATCTATATTAAGCAGTCTGCCCAAACAGTTGAATAGTGACCTCTCCCCCCCCCTCCCACCTAATTTCTGTATCTTGATCTAAATGTGTGTGCCAGTGTTTATGTGAGTGAATTAATATCCATGTGCTTAGGATTTTATATCCACATATATATATGTGAGTGGGGGTGTGTGTGTGTTTGTATGTTCGTAGTTTATGTGTATGTTTATGCATATACGCGCGTGTATGTGTGATTGTACGGATATGTGTTAGTATGAAAATATGTGTATACACTTATTTCATATTTATGTGTCTATACGCATCTTATCTGTGCATTATAAACTTACAGAGACATTAACCTTGAAATTTTGTATTTGCATCCATCCTTTTTGTATGCGTATACAAGTTGTGCATACATTTTTGTAAAATATGTGTAAGGGTAGTTACATGTATATACACACACCGAACTGCATTAAACCTTTTGTATTTTCATTGGTCAATTTTGTTCCCAAACGGACCTGAAAGTTTGAATTGTTGTTATTATCAATAAATATATTTCATTATTTCTGAAGACGGCGTATATATGTGTTGGTATGTATATTTAATCTTGATAGTTTGTATAATTTTGTATAATTTTGTACATAGATCTGTTGAATATGCATGCCAATTCTAACACATATATATCCTAGAAACGATCGTTAAATAGTGAACTTTTTTTGTTTAATATAAGGAACTGTTTCATTGTTTATTCATTATTTGTTTAATATTTTATCTTGACTCTGTATACCGTTTATCTTTCACCGAAAGTGATTTTTCATTACATCTCTTCTTTCCATGATATCCGGAATACATTGAGTTCTTCATACGGATTTGACACTACCGTAAACTCTTGGTAGATTTATCTACATATATATATACCTATATATATATACCTATATATATATATACCTATATATATATACCTATATATATATATATATATATATACCTATATATATATATATATATATATATACCTATATATATATATATATACCTATATATATATATACCTATATATATATATATATATATACCTATATATATATATACCTATATATATATATATACCTATATATATATATATATATATCTATATATATATATATATATATACCTATATATATATATATACCTATATATATATATATATATATACCTATATATATATATATCTATATATACCTATATATATATATATATATATACCTATATATATATATACCTATATACCTATATATATATATACCTATATATACCTATATATATATATACCTATATATACCTATATATATATATATATATATATATACCTATATATATATATATATATATATATACCTATATATATATATATATATATATATACCTATATATATACCTATATATATATATATATATACCCATATATATATATATATACCCATATATATATATATATATATATATATACCCATATATATATATATACCTATATATATACCCATATATATATATATACCTATATATATATATATATATATATATATACTTTTTCTGTATGTATGAATTCAAAATGTGTAGAACTGAAATCGAACATCAAGTAAAAATATATTGAGTCTTTAACTCTAAAAATAAAATCATCTCGACTCACGTTTTGCAACAACAACAACAACAACAACAACAACAAGTACCATTATTAGCAGCAGACATTTGTTTCTTATAATCAGTCCCCCCCCCCCTTACCATCAACCACACAAAGACCACCACCACCACCACCACCCCTTCCTCTTACCATCAACCACACAAACAGCCCCCACCCCCTCTTACCATCAACCACACAAACAGCCCCCACCCCCTCTTACCATTAACCACACGAACAGTCCCCACCCCCTCTTACCATTAACCACACGAACAGTCCCCCCCCCCCTCCCACTTACCATCAACCACACGAATATAAAAATATGAACATCTAAGGGGATATAATCTGGTTTGACATCCGGTGAATAAATTATCGAAACTTCTTTTTATCAACTTAAGATTAGACATCACGATACTGTATTAGACAACCAAACATTAGGATTACTAGTCTAAACATCAGTTAGATGTTTGTATAAAGATTGGAGAAAAACTAAGGAACTATAATTTATTCCACTAGCGATTCAACGTCTAGCTTCCGGTTGCAGACTTAACGCCAAACTTCCATAAACATTGAATTCTTCTTTAGTTAATATGTTCATGTCTTTTTCTTCAGTTTTCACTATTTCACTGCCAGACATTATCAACTGCGGCGCAGTAGAATACTAACAGTATTTAGTTTGGATTCCATTCGTTTCCCTCCTTACATTTTGATTTCAAACCTCATCAGAGTTTAATACTACCAGTCAAGTACTGGAGTTATGCCAACGAATTGTTTCTTCGTGGGTTTGGCTGACTGCCATAACTTCGATTTTACTAACCTTCCACTTGTATATAAGGGAACGTGCGAAGGATTCAAGAACACTCGCTTTGTCCGTTCCCTTGTCGATTCAATTTGGATTGCCTCGGAAACGTAATCTTATTATGTAAGAAGATGTCTGATGATGTCACGGAACTGGGTACACGGAATCGTGTGGCCACTGTCGTCATTGAAATATGTACCACAGTATTATCATTAAACTACTTTAACATCTGAAACTACTTCATATTTCCTTATTCTATCCATATATATATATATATATATATATATATATATATATATATATATTAATTCAAAATATTAACAAAAATAGACATTCGTGTGATCAAGTATATTTTATTATACATATTTCAGAGGTACTGAGCTATCTTCAACAGTACGTCTTCATATGAAGACGTACTGTTGAAGATAGCTCAGTACCTCTGAAATATGTATATGTTATTATACATATTTCAGAGGTACTGAGCTATCTTCAACAGTACGTCTTCATATGAGGACGTACTGTTGAAGATAGCTCAGTACCTCTGAAATATGTATAATAACATATACTTGATCACACGAATGTCTATTTTTGTTAATATTTTGAATTAATATTAATAACTCCGGAAAACCAATATCTGTGGAGTGCTTCCAATCTATTGTAAAACTCATTCTTTGATTTATTCATTGAACCTTGTTTAACCTTTAAATATATATATATTATGAGAACAGGAAGTCATTGTGTTTTGAGAACCATGACAACAGGATGCTATAGCGTTGCCTTACAGGATCGATAACATAATAGAGTACCAGTAACGTACTGGGGTCGATTTAATTGACTTATCCCCCCCCCCAAAAAAAAAAATGTTGGCTTTGTGCCTTGATCCGAAGCCATTATACGAGGTGGCAAATTGGCAGAAACGTTAGTGTTGGGTGAAATATCTGATGGTATTTATTCCGGTAATTTTAAGTTTAAATTGTGCTCCGTCCAACTTAATCCTTCGTGGCTCGGTAAAATACCAGTCTAGTGTGCAATAGAGCGTAGTGGCATTTGCTCTGGTTCTTTGTTTTCTGACTTCGAATCCCACCGTGGCCTATTTTGGGGGATAGACTTAATAAGTCACCCGATTAAACACTCAAATCTGAACCTTGGGTACTTTTTAGCGGAGTCCCCTCTTTTGTAAGCATTCGGGCTATGTTTTGAGAGAATCTTCTTTCCTCATCCCAACAAGTATTGGGAGACCTGAAAGGAATCATGATGGGCACTGTCCCTTATCAGCTGACCTTCATATTTCTAAACTGAAACAGGCTTTATTTTATCAGAATTTTATAGTTTCAAATGGCGGCTTATAATTCTTATTTTCTTGCAATATTAAGTTACCTAACTTTGTGGTCTTAAATCATGTCCTATCAGAGTCGACGTTGATTTACAGTAATCAGGGTTTGATCAAATAAGTACCAGTTAAATAGTGATGTCGATAAAATTGGCTTTACATAATCCTTTCTACAAGATTTAACCAAGTCCAGAAATCAATATTTCTGTTCCTACCATTCTTTCTTTATATTTTCTCTTTCTCAATACCATAAGGTCTAATTTATGAAACAACACTTATTTTTCCGGTTCCTAGATAATAGTCAAGCATTTATTAATCTTTAATCGTTTAAAATTTAGATGGAACAAAAGAACACAAAAAATAATCTATTTTTCTTGGTCAATTTTCTTTTTCTCCTAGCGACAAAAAACAATCTAAATTGTTTATTTATCTTCGTTATTTGTTTCACTTTATGAGTTTCTTTGTATGTTTTATTTTTGCAAATCAAATAATCTTTCTAAAAAGCTCTCAAACCTAACAACTTTATTGTTGCCTTAATGTTACTCCATAGAAAAAAAAAAATGACATTCGAAATCTCATAATGACAGGTCATTCGAAACTAACAATGCCAGCACACTTTTACAAACATTAGTTTTGTATTTGACGCCTAATGTTTCACGTGACGAGAACGTCAACGTTTCTTCTTTCTTTCTTTCTTTCTTTCATTTTCTTCTTTTTTTTTCTCTCTCTCTCTCTTATCTTTCTTTATTTCCCTGACTTTATTAGTCTTGTACTAATAAATGATCCAGCAGCTCACCATGTCTTGCAGCCGATATCCTAAACCACCGTGATTGTTCTAGAAACAATTTGAAAGAAAAAGAAAAGCCTCATTTAGATGCCATAAATTTCCTCTTTATCGTCTGAAGTTTCCAATATCACCAGATTTCACTCAATCTATGAGATATCATTAGATTTTATTGCTTCATTTATTATCATGATTATTATTTTTTATTATTGTTGTTGTTGTTGTTGCTGTTGCTGTTGTTGTTGCTGCTGCTGCTGCTGTTACATTGTGTTGATGCATTTGTTTTTTAATCATTTTTTGAAGATTATAATTTTTATCTTTAAAATGACGCTCTTCTTTCTTTTCCTCGTTGTCTTTCTCCTCCACACACACACACTCTCTCTCTCTCTCTCTCTCCGTCTATCTGCAACAGTCCCTCTCCTGCCAGCTCAGACACACTCTCTTCCTCTCGCTCTCTGACATTCCCCTCCATTTCTCTCTCCTATCACCAACTTATTCTCTTCCCCAGCTATAACACTCTCTCTCTCTCTTCCTCTCTCTCTCTCTCCGACATTCCCCTCCATTTCTCTCTCCTATCACCAACTTATTCTCTTCCCCAGCTATGACACTCTCTCTCTCTCTCTCTTTCTATCTCCGACAGTCTCTCTCCTTCTTTATTTTCACTTCCTAGGTCCAACCCTCGTCGAACGACTAATGAGGTTTATTTTTCAACATAATCCCTAGAAAGAAACAATGCAGTTATTAATAAGAAGAGTTGAAATTAATTGTTTCTACTTTAGGCACAAGGCCAGCAATTACCCAGTGCATTACTGGTACTTTATTTTATCGACCCCGTAAGGATGAAAGGCAAAGTCAACCTCGGCGGGATTTGAACAAGATCGTAAAGGGACGTAACTATGCTGGAAAGCATGGCATCCGACCCTCCACAGATACTGCCAATCCACCGCCCTTAGAAGAGTTGAAAGAAGAGTTGAAATTAATGCAATCAAGATTTCACAGCTCTAGCATCACTCCTTCATAGGCTGATCAAGATACTCTCATGGAATGACCAAATGAGGTTTATTCTTTAACATAGTCCCCGGAAAGAAACAATGCAGTTATTAATAAGAAGAGTTGAAATTAATACATGCAAGATTTCACAGCTCTGGCATTCCTAATCCTTCGTAGTCAGGCTAAGAACTTTACAGCTGACCCTCGTCCATCACAAAAACCCGTGGAAAAGGCATGAACTCCAACAACGTTATAAATGCCCTCATTGTCAACAGAATTTCCATTCTCCATCCATTTCTATATCCTTCTGTTCCTTCACTAACCACTAAGCCAACCAACCACCCCGTTCTGACGTTAATAAGCAAGAAAGTGTGTCGCAAATATATGTTTGAATTTAGTCAGGCTAAACTGTCCTACTACAAAGATGCAAAGGTTAGTATTCCCCGCTCCCATATATATATATATATATATATATATATATAACGGAGGAAATGTGGTAAGGAACCAGGTGGACCATAACGCACCAAAGTACTCAATACTTAGGGTAGTAGAGTGGGTAATAGGAACGAGTAGGACCCCGACGGCTGAGCTCAAGCCGTTTCGACGGCTAATTCTGGACGCATTCAGTCCAGAATTAGCCCTCGAAACGGCTTGAGCTCATTTCCATTGGTCGTTTCAATTGCTAATACTATCTATCGGCTGCAACTCCAGGTAGAAGGAGCAGCGTGAAATAAAGTGTCTTGCTCAAGGACATAACGCATCGCCCAGTCCAGGAATCGAACTCATGACCTCATCGTTGCGAATCCAATTCTCTAACCACTCAGCCACACGCCTTCACAAACAAATAAAGTGTCTTGCACAAGGACATAATGCATCGCCCAGTCCGGGAATCGAACTCATGACCTCATCGTTGCGAATCCAATTCTCTAACCACTCAGCCACACGCCTTCACAAACAAATAAAGTGCCTTGCTCAAGGACATAACGCATCGCCCAGTCCAGGAATCGAACTCATGACCTCATCGTTGCGAATCCAATTCTCTAACCACTCAGCCACACGCCTTCACAAACAAATAAAGTGTCTTGCACAAGGACATAATGCATCGCCCAGTCCGGGAATCGAACTCATGACCTCATCGTTGCGAATCCAATTCTCTAACCACTCAGCCACACGCCTTCACAAACAAATAAAGTGCCTTGCTCAAGGACATAATGCATCGCCCAGTCCAGGAATCGAACTCATGACCTCATCGTTGCGAATCCAATTCTCTAACCACTCAGCCACACGCCTTCACAAACAAATAAAGTGTCTTGCTCAAGGACATAATGCATCGCCCAGTCCGGGAATCGAACTCACGACCTCATCATTGCGAATCCAATTCTCTAACCACTCAACCACACGCCTTCACAAACAAATAAAACACTAAATAACTCCAAAGATAACAAAATAACACATATTTTACCTCGAGGGACTGAAATGTTAAACCTAATGTTAAACCTAATGTCTATTATTATTTGTTTGTTGTTGTTGGTTTTTTTCATTGAGGGGAGGGGGGAGCGAAGGGGGGGGTATTTTCTTTGTTTGTTTGTTTGCTTGTGTTTTTCATTTTTTTTTTTTTTTGTCTCTTGATTTTAGCTTTTAGTTTTCTTCCTTTTAAACGGGAATAACTGAATGGAAAAAAAATCTAAGAGCATTCAGTCAGTATTCGGTTTCTGAATAATTCCATTTTTTTTTAAATATTCTTTATACAAGAGATATTATTTTGAAGGATAATATTATTTGTGTTGTTGTTGTTGTTGTTGTTGTTAGCTTCTTGTTCCCCCCCCCCTTTATCTGTCTTTAAGTAAAATGTGGAAAGTGAAATGACCTGTCACAAGAAATTACCATACAGCTCGGACTTTCACTATGAAAAATATTCTTCTTGAAAACTTTCTGTCTTTCTCCCCCCCGCCCCTCTATATATATATATATATATATATATATATATATATATATATATAAAACATGAGAAGAAAGAAGAATACTGCGTGGTTGCACATGTGTGTATATATATATATATATATCGATCTATATATCTATCTTTGTATATATATACGTATATAATATATAATATATATAATATATATATATATATATATATATATCGATCTATCTATATATCTATCTTTGTATATATATATATATACGTATATAATATATAATATATATAATATATATATATATATAATATATATATATATATAGAGAGAGAGAGAGAAAGAGAGAGAGAGAGAGGGGGGGGGAGAAAAACAGAAAGTTTTCAAGAAGAATATTGTATATGTCTATCTTTGTATATATATATATATACGTATATAATATATATATATATATAATATATATAATATATATAATATATATATATCATATGCATATTATATATATATATATATACACACATATATATGCAAACACATATATACATATATACACACACACATATACACAAACCTATATGCGCACACACACACGTATATATATTTATATATACATCTCTCTCTCATATATATATATATACAGTGTGTATGTGTCTGTATGTGTATGTGAGTGTGTATATGTGTGTGTATGTATGTATGTGTATGTGTGTCGGTATGTGTATGTGTGTGTGTGTATCTGTGTATGTATGTATGTGTGTATGTATGTGTGTGTATCTGTGTATGTATGTGTATGTGTGTCTGTATGTGTATGTGTGTGTGTATGTGTATGTGTGTGTGTATCTGTGTGTGTATGTGTATGTGTGTGTGTATCTGTATATGTATGTATGTGTATGTGTATGTATGGGTGTATGTGTGTATGTGTGTGTGTATCTGTGTATGTATGTATGTGTATGTGTGTATGTATGTGTGTATGTGTGTATGTATGTATGTGTATATGTGTATGCATCTGTGTATATATGTGTATGTGTGTATGTGTGTATGTATGTATGTGTATATGTGTATGTATCTGTGTATGTGTGTATGTGTGTATGTATGTGTGTATATGTGTATGTATCTGTGTATGTATGTATGTATGTGTATGTATGTGTGTATGTGTGTATGTGTCCCTCTTATTGTATTTAACCCAACTTACTTTGACTCAAGTTACTTCAAAGGGGGGACAAACTAATCTTATTTACCAGTTTACTTGTTGTTTCCTTCTCTGTTGGTTTCTTCTCTCTTACTACCCCCTCACTCTCTCTCTCTCTCTTACTACCTCTCTCTTACTACCCCCTCACTCTCTCTCTCTTACTACCTCTCTCTTACTACCCCCTCACTCTCTCTCTCTTACTACCTCTCTCCATCTCTCTTACTACCTCTCTCCATCTCTCTTACTACCTTTCTCCCTCTCTCTTACTACCCCCTCTCTCTCTCTTACTACCTCTCTCCCTCTCTCTTACTACCCCCTCTCTCTCTTACTACCCCCCCCTTCTCTCTCTCTCTCTCTCTCTCTCTCTTACTACCTCTCTCTCTCGCTACTTCTTTCTCTTTCTCACTACTCCCTCTTTACTTCTCTACTTCTTTCTCTCCCTCTCTCTCTCTTTACTCTCTTCTTCCATCTCTCTCTCTCTCTCTACTTCTCTCTCACTCCACCTCTCTCTAGCCCCTCTACCCCCTCTCCCTCCTCTCTCTCTCTCTCTCTCTCTTCCCTCTCTTCTCGCACATCAGAACCCTCTCTATGCCTGTACCATCCTACCCCTAACCCCTACACCCACCGCTACGCCCCACCACTACGCCCCACCGCTACGCCCCACCACCCGTCTACCCACCAGGTTAAGGGAGTTTTATAACTCTACATCAGGGATCAAATTACTCAGTGACAGTAAACTATCCTAACCGCTTCTGGTCCTCAGCCACGAAACACTAAGTTTGAAATGACAGAAAGGAAATATGTTCAAATCTCATTATATACCCCCCCCCCACACACACACACACCCTCCCTCTCTCTCTCTCTCTCTCTCTCTCTCTCTCTCTTTCACACACACATAAGGGGGGCGGTGGATTGGCAGTATCGGTAGAGGGTCGGACGGACGCCATGCTTTCTAGCATAGAGTTACGGCCCTTGCCATTCTGAATTCAAATTCCACCGCCGAGGTTAACTTTGCCTTTCATCCTTACGGGGGGTCGATAAAATAAAATAAAGTACCAGTAATACACTGAGATAATTGCTGGCCTTGTGCCTAACGTAGAAACAATTATATACCCCCCCCCCCCCCTCTCTCGTCTCTCTCGTCTCTCTCTCTCTCTCCCTCCCTCCTCTCTCTCTCTATATATATATATATCCTCTAGTCTCTTTCTTTGTTTGACTTTTTACCCCCTTGTATAACATCGCATGGTGTTCACCATCATCATCATCATCATCATCGTCGTCATTATCATCATCATCATCACCATCACCACCATCATCATCACCATCGCCACCGCCACCGTCACCATCATCATCCTCATCATTGTCAACATCGTCATCATCTTGTTTGTGTTTGTTTTGAAAAGTTTTTTTTTTTCTTTTGGTTCAAATATGTGTGTGTGTGTCTGTGTGTGTCTGGGTGTGTGTGTCTGTGTGTGTCTGTGTGTGTCTGGGTGTGTGTGTGTGTGTGTGTATGGGTGTGTGTGTGTGTGTATATATGTGTGTGTGTGTGTGTGTGTGTGTGTGTGTGTGTGTGTGTGTGTGTGTGTGTGTGTGTGTGTGTGTGTGTGTGTGTGTGCGTAAAAGTAAACGGAAACAACAAAGCAAACAACACAGTACAATGAAAAAATATATTAGTTTAACGCTTGATATAGTAGGGAAAGGAGTCGTTACGTTTCCATCACTAGTCCTTATTAAACTAATAATTGTTTCTAATTTAGGCACAAGGCCAGCAATTATCCCAGTGCATTACTGGTACTTTATTTTATCGACTACGTAAGGATGAAAGGCCAAAGTTAACCTCGGCGTGATTTGAACTCAGACCATAAAGGGGCGAAACTCTATGCTGCAAAGCATGGCGTCCGACCCTCTACCGATACTGCCAAACCACTGGTTTCTTATATAAGCACAAGGCCAGCAATTTGGGGGATGGGAAAGTTTATTAAATCTAACCGTGTGCATTACTGGTACTTTATTCTATCGACCTCGTAAGGATCAAAGGCAAAGTTAACCTCGGCTGAGTTCAAATCCATGAGTTCTTTACAGCTCCTTGGGATCAACAAAGTTTCTATATTTCTATATTTAAATGCGATAAGTCCTTGTAATTATATATATATATAATTATATATATATATATATATAGCCCCATTTCACGCACACGCGCGCTCTGCTGAATACCTCAGATATTCAAAACAACGAACAGCGGAGGACGCGTTTCGCACCTTTCCGACAGACAACCTTTCCCCCACCCCGGAAAAAAACCCTCAGTTGATGGATGTGAATCCGAAATATATAGGGACAATTAAATCTCTCCCAAGGTAACTCTCTCTCGTGTTGTTATTTTTATTTTTATCCTTTACGCTCTTTCCTTCATTCCTCTACACGTTACAGTCTTATACACGCCACGCATCTCAACGTACACCCACTTACATCTCTCTCTCCACCACCGGATCTTGTTACCCGGAGATTTACCCATTTGCATTGTCGAGGCTTCCAAACGACTTAAAGAAATTTACCATATTATTCCACAATGCTTCAAGCAAACTTCAATACTCTCTTATATATATATATATATATATATATATAACGAAGGAATTGTGGTAAGGAACCAGATGGACCATAACGCACCAGAGTACTCAATACTTAGGGTAGTACAGTGAGTAATAGGAGAGAGTATGACCCCGACGGCAGAGCTCAAGCCGTTTCGACGGCTATTTCTAGTCCAGAAATAGCCGTCGAAACGGCTTGAGCTCTGCCGTCGGGGTCATACATTTTCACATATATATATATATATATATATATATATAATCTATATATATATAATCTATATATATATATATATCTTTGTCCACATATTTATATATCTCTCAAGTTTCAGAAGTTTCCGTAAAAAGGGTGAATACAGATACTGTTTACTTAAACTTTTTATCTATACGAATGCTAAATATATATGTGAGTGTATATACATACACACACACACACACACATATATATATATATATATATATATATATATATATATACATAAACACACACACACACATATGCGTATATATATACTTAGACACATATTCCCTCCCCACATATATATATATGGGGGAGGTATGTGTCTAAATATATATATATATATACATATGTGTGTGTGTGTTTAAGTATATACATATATATATATATATGTGTGTGTATGTGTATATATATATATATATATATATATATATATATATATACAAAGTATATATATATATATATATATATATATATATATATATATATATATATATATATATATATATATATAAAGTATGTGGGACAGAGGAAAATGTTCTTCCATTTTATTCTCCCCATTTTTCACTTTTGACTCTCAATACTTTCACAGAAATTATATTAGTTGCTGATATATCCAGATTTCGGCACGACATCATAACATTCTTGTGGGGGACAAATCGATTTAACAAACAAATAGAACAAAACAAATGGAAAAGCGAACGAAAATATCACAGAAATTTCTCGGAGCATTGGATAGGGAAAATATAGATTTCTGTACAGAAGACAAGACATAATAGGATCATTTTTGTTTGTATCTTGTATTTTTATAAGGGAGATGTGTATGATATATAGATTTTTCACAAATGATACAAAGTCACATATTTGTATGTCGAATGAACATGAGTAATACTTTGTGGTCGCTGAACTCGACTCCATTCTATTACTGGTACTTTTGTTAGATGAGATACAAGCGAAAATAGACTGCGGAATGATAAGAAGTCATAAAAATAATTTTTTTTTTTTTTTTTTTTTAAGAGGCTATGTAGCCGGTAAGAGTGTCGAGGCTATGTAGCCGGTAAGAGTGTCAGGCACCCTGAGTTGCAGCCTTTTTCAGTCTGAGTTAAGACAATTTGAAATATGTTCCACCATCAATTGTTAAAAAAACAAGTTAAAGTCATTTAGTCGTCCATTCGTAACGTACGTTACACTTCAGTTATATACACACACATCTACACGTAAATATATAAACAGATACAGACAACAGAAGGAAGGGGCTGGTGAAACAACTATAGCGATGTGTGTTGCGTCCCTTTACGGTTTACCGGCTACATAGCCTATTCGATGTTTTTACTATAATCCTTCTCAATGACCTCATTAGCTTAATTAACACATTCTCAATAATGAACCTCTTCATTCTATTCCCAAGAACTTTTTATTCTTATCTTTGTAAATGAGGGCGGTGTATTGGCAGTATCGGTAGAGGGTCGGGCGCCATGCTTTGCGGC
The DNA here is from genome assembly GCA_964016885.1 of Eledone cirrhosa. Lineage (NCBI taxonomy): Eukaryota > Metazoa > Mollusca > Cephalopoda > Octopoda > Eledonidae > Eledone > Eledone cirrhosa. The sequence continues at coordinate 40,607,749 of OZ024752.1, read as the reverse complement.
ATAGAGTTGCGACCCTTTATGATCTGAGTTCAAATCCTGCTGAGGTTAACTTTGCCTTTCACCCTTATGGGGTCGATAAAATAAAGTACCAGTGACGTACTGGGATCTATTTAATCGACTTTCCCCCTCCCCTAAAATTGCTGGGCTTGTCCCTATATAACAAACCATTCTCATCTTTGTAAATAGTCTATCATAGTCTATCAATAGTCTTTTATTTTTTCTTTATGTGCAATTTTTTATATTTTAAATGTATACACGGCTGGTGAAATAAATAATAAGAAAAAATAAAAAGAAATCGACGTGGTAGGATTTGACTTCAGAAGGTAAAAGGATTTGATTAAAATATTACAAAGGGTGGTGCCTCAGCATGGCCTCAGTCGGATGGCCTAAAAAAAAGTCTGTCTTAAGCCAGAAGGCTCATTTGGCCGGTGCTTATCCCGGTTTCATGGCGTGAAGCGACTGAGAGTACAAGACCCCCCCCCCCCCCCTGGACAGGACGCCAGTCCATCGCAGGGTTAAACCTCCAGCTATTGCTGGTACTCATTTTCAGCTGAGTATACTGGAGCAACGTGAAATGAAGTGTTTTGCTCAAGAACACAACACGCAACCCAGGAATCGAGACCACGACGTTATGATCGTAAGTCCAACACACTTACCACTAGGCCACGTGCCTCCACCAGT
>OZ024752.1:40489568-40602068 GCA_964016885.1 Eledone cirrhosa | reverse complement strand
TATTTTATCGACCCCGTAAGGATGGAAGGCAGAGTTAACCTCGACGGGATTTGAACTGAGACCGTAAAGGACCGTAACTCTATGCTGCAAAGAATGGTGTCCGACTCTCTACGGATGTTGCCAATCCACCAACAATAAACAATAAACAATAATACTAAAATATTCAACCTTGACGACAACCAATATAAAAATAGTTCAATTACCTTGGAAACTATTTCAAAGGCCGTAGTGATTGTTAGATATCATGGAACAAACTACCTGCATCAGTTGTTAGCTGTCGAGACACTGCATCCTTTAAAACCTCCATGGAACAAACTACCTGCATCAGTTGTTAGCTGTCGAGACACTGCATCCTTTAAAACCTCCATGGAACAAACTACCTGCATCAGTTGTTAGCTGTCGAGACACTGCATCCTTTAAAACCTCCATGAAACAAACTACCTGCATCAGTTGTTAACTGTCGAGACACTGCATCCTTTAAAACCTCCATGAAACAAACTACCTGCATCAGTTGTTAGCTGTCGAGACACTGCATCCTTTAAAACCTCCATGAAACAAACTACCTGCATCAGTTGTTAGCTGTCGAGACACTGCATCCTTTAAAACCTCCATGGAACAAACTACCTGCATCAGTTGTTAGCTGTCGAGACACTGCATCCTTTAAAACCTCCATGAAACAAACTACCTGCATCAGTTGTTAGCTGTCGAGACACTGCATCCTTTAAAACCTCCATGAAACAAACTACCTGCATCAGTTGTTAGCTGTCGAGACACTGCATCCTTTAAGGCCTCCATGAAACAAACTACCTGCATCAGTTGTTAGCTGTCGAGACACTGCATCCTTTAAAACCTCCATGCTTCCTGAGATTCGCCAACACTACACCTAATATTCCCCCCTCCATACACATGCACACATGTATATCATGACTCATACACTGTTCACTTCCCTGACATTTGTATATTATTCTATGTACTATACATGCACCTTTGACGAGTTGTAGTGCACCTAAGCACTGTACACAATAATTCCATTATTATTATTCTGTAGAATGCTAGAGGGTGCATAAGAGCTAATGTGAAAATCACATCTATTTGGAAGATTAGGAAGAAATCTCCAGCCAGGAATGTTACTCTAATGAATCAAACAACATCGTTTTAACTTTTTAAAAAAATATATTTTTGTTGTCATCTTTTCTCCGAGGATATTATCTACAGACCATTATGGCGATTGTAGATATAATTATTAATATCAGTTTTTCAGCTTCTTCAAAATATTATATACTATTGTTATAACCTTATGTTGTATTAGAGTTTACATTGGATAAGAATCATAAGATATTATAGAACCTCTAGTTTCTTATTTGTGGGGACGGCGAGTTAGGTGGGTGATATATTTTTCATGTTCATGGTGCAACATTGATAGAGAAAATCTGGCTTTTTGACCATAAATAGTTAAAGTCTGGTCTCCTGACCATAAATAGATAAAATATGGTCTCCTGACCATTCATATAAAGCCTCTCGACTTCTGACCATAAGTAGATAAAATCTGGTCTCTGGCCATAAATAGATAAAATCTGGTCTCCTGACTTCTTGACTTCTAACCATAAATAAATAAAGTCTAGTCTCTTGACCATTCATAAATATAAATTTTAGCCTCTTGACTATACATATAAAACTCTTGACTTCTGAACATTCATAAATATAAACTTTGGCCTCTTGACCATAAATGGATAAAATCTGATCTTCTGACCATATATAGATATAAACTTCGGCCTCCTGACTCTATATAGATAAACACTGGACACCTGACCATATATAGATAAACACTGGACACCTGACCATATATAGATAAACTCTGGACACCTGACCATATATAGATAAACTCTGGACACCAGACCATATATAGATAAACTCTGGACACCAGACCATATATAGATAAACTCTGGACACCAGACCATATATAGATAAACTCAGGACACCTGACCATATATAGATAAACTCTGGACACCAGACCATATATAGATAAACTCTGGACACCAGACCATATATAGATAAACTCTGGACACCTGACCCTATATAGATAAACTCTGGACACCTGACTATATATAGATAAACTCTGGACACCTGACTATATATAGATAAACTCTGGACACCTGACCATATATAGATAAAATCTGGACAGCTGACCATATATAGATAAACTCTGGACACCTGACCATATATAGATAAACTCTGGACAGCTGACCATATATAGATAAACTCTGGACACCAGACCATATATAGATAAACTCTGGACACCTGACCATATATAGATAAACTCAGGACACCAGACCCTATATAGATAAACTCTGGACACCAGACCCTATATAGATAAACTCTGGACACCAGACCATATATAGATAAACTCAGGACACCTGACCATATATAGATAAACTCAGGACACCTGACCATATATAGATAAACTCAGGACACCTGACCATATATAGATAAACTCAGGACACCTGACCATATATAGATAAACTCTGGACACCTGACCATATATATAGATAAACTCTGGACACCTGACCCTATATAGATAAACTCAGGACACCAGACCATATAGATAAACTCAGGACACCTGACCATATATAGATAAACTCAGGACACCTGACCATATATAGATAAACTCTGGACACCTGACCCTATATAGATAAACTCTGGACACCTGACCATATATAGATAAACTCTGGACACCTGACCATATATAGATAAACTCTGGACACCTGACCATATATAGATAAACTCAGGACACCAGACCATATATAGATAAACTCAGGACACCTGACCATATATAGATAAACTCAGGACACCTGACCATATATAGATAAACTCTGGACACCAGACCATATATAGATAAACTCTGGACACCAGACCATATATAGATAAACTCAGGACACCTGACCATATATAGATAAACTCTGGACACCTGACCCTATATAGATAAACTCTGGACACCTGACCCTATATAGATAAACTCTGGACACCTGACCCTATATAGATAAACTCTGGACACCTGACCATATATAGATAAACTCTGGACACCTGACCCTATATAGATAAACTCTGGACACCTGACCATATATAGATAAACTCTGGACACCTGACCATATATAGATAAACTCTGGACACCTGACCCTATATAGATAAACTCAGGACACCTGACCATATATAGATAAACTCTGAACACCAGACCATATATAGATAAACTCAGGACACCAGACCATATAGATAAACTCAGGACACCTGACCATGTATAGATAAACTCTGAACACCTGACCATATATAGATAAACTCTGGACACCTGACTATATATAGATAAACTCTGGACACCTGACCATGTATAGATAAACTCTGGACACCAGACCATGTATAGATAAACTCTGGACACCTGACCATATATAGATAAACTCTGGACACCTGACCATATATAGATAAACTCTGGACACCTGACCATATAGAGGCTTTATATGAATGGTCAAGAGACCAGACTTTATCTATTTATGGTCAGAAGTCAAGAGGCTTTATATGAATGGTCAAGAGACCAGATTTTATCTATTTATGGCCAGAGACCAGATTTTATCTACTTATGGTCAGAAGTCAAGAGGCTTTATATGAATGGTCAGGAGACCATATTTTATCTATTTATGGTCAGGAGACCAGACTTTAACTATTTATGGTCAAAAAGCCAGATTTTCTCTATCAATGTTGCACCATGAACATGAAAAATATATCACCCACCTAACTCGCCGTCCCCACAAATAAGAAACTAGAGGTTCTATAATATCTTATGATTCTTATCCAATGTAAACTCTAATACAACATAAGATTATAACAATAGTATATAATATTTTGAAGAAGCTGAAAAACTGATATTAATAATTATATCTACAATCGCCATAATGGTCTGTAGATAATATCCTCGGAGAAAAGAAGACAACAAAAATATATTTTTAAAAAAAGTTAAAACGATGTTGTTTGATTCATTAGAGTAACATTCCTGGCTGGAGATTTCTTCCTAATCTTCCAAATAGATGTGGTTTTCACATTAGCTCTTATCTACCCTCTAGCATTCTACAGAATAATAATAATAATAATAATAATAATAATGGAATTATTGTGTACAGTGCTTAGGTGCACTACAACTCGTCAAAGGTGCATGTATAGTACATAGAATAATATACAAATGTCAGGGAAGTGAACAGTGTATGAGTCATGATATACATGCGTGCATGTGTATGGAGGGGGGAATGTTAGGTGTAGTGTTGGCGAATCTCAGGAAGCATGGAGGTTTTAAAGGATGCAGTGTCTTGACAGCTAACAACTGATGCAGGTAGTTTGTTCCATGGAGGTTTTAAAGGATGCAGTGTCTCGACAGCTAACAACTGATGCAGGTAGTTTGTTCCATGGAGGTTTTAAAGGATGCAGTGTCTCGACAGCTAACAACTGATGCAGGTAGTTTGTTCCATGGAGGTTTTTATGGGATGCAGTGTCTCGACAGCTAACAACTGATGCAGGTAGTTTGTTCCATGGAGGTTTTAAAGGATGCAGTGTCTCGACAGCTAACAACTGATGCAGGTAGTTTGTTCCATGGAGGTTTTTATGGGATGCAGTGTCTCGACAGCTAACAACTGATGCAGGTAGTTTGTTCCATGGAGGTTTTAAAGGATGCAGTGTCTCGACAGCTAACAACTGATGCAGGTAGTTTGTTCCATGGAGGTTTTTATGGGATGCAGTGTCTCGACAGCTAACAACTGATGCAGGTAGTTTGTTCCATGGAGGTTTTAAAGGATGCAGTGTCTCGACAGCTAACAACTGATGCAGGTAGTTTGTTCCATGGAGGTTTTAAAGGATGCAGTGTCTCGACAGCTAACAACTGATGCAGGTAGTTTGTTCCATGGAGGTTTTAAAGGATGCAGTGTCTTGACAGCTAACAACTGATGCAGGTAGTTTGTTCCATGGAGGTTTTAAAGGATGCAGTGTCTCGAAAGCTAACAACTGATGCAGGTAGTTTGTTCCATGGAGGTTTTAAAGGATGCAGTGTCTCGACAGCTAACAACTGATGCAGGTAGTTTGTTCCATGGAGGTTTTTAAAGGATGCAGTGTCTCGACAGCTAACAACTGATGCAGGTAGTTTGTTGCATGGAGGTTTTAAAGGATGCAGTGTCTCGACAGCTAACAACTGATGCAGGTAGTTTGTTCCATGGAGGTTTTAAAGGATGCAGTGTCTCGAAAGCTAACAACTGATGCAGGTAGTTTGTTGCATGGAGGTTTTAAAGGATGCAGTGTCTCGACAGCTAACAACTGATGCAGGTAGTTTGTTCCATGGAGGTTTTAAAGGATGCAGTGTCTCGACAGCTAACAACTGATGCAGGTAGTTTGTTCCATGGAGGTTTTAAAGGATGCAGTGTCTCGACAGCTAACAACTGATGCAGGTAGTTTGTTCCATGGAGGTTTTAAAGGATGCAGTGTCTCGACAGCTAACAACTGATGCAGGTAGTTTGTTCCATGGAGGTTTTAAAGGATGTAGTGTCTCGACAGCTAACAACTGATGCAGGTAGTTTGTTCCATGATATCTAACAATCACTACGCCCTTTGAAATAGTTTCCAAGGTAATTGAACTATTTTTATATTGGATGTCATCAAGGTTGAATATTTTAGTATTGTTGTTTATTTTATTTTGTTATTTGATTTGTTGTAATATATAAAAAAAAAAAAAAAAAAAAAAACGAAGCCGCAACATCCTCTAGGCCTGCTACTGGAGCCATTTAACCCAATACAACCTGCTTCATTGTCAGTTAGTCGGTGACTAAACCCCCCCCCCCCCCCCCCCCAGACTCTGGTCCTGTCAGGTCAGGCTTCTGCCAGCTATTGGTGCCATGTAACCCAGCACAATCTACTTTATGGTCAAGTGGTCGGAGACTACACCAGACTCTGGTCCTGTCAGGTCAGGCTTCTGCCAGCTACTGGTGTCATTTAACCCAGTATAGCCTGCTTCATTGTCAGGTGGTCGGTGACTAAACCGCCCCCCCCCCCCCCACCAGACTCTGGTCCTATCAGGTCAGGTCAGGCATCTGCCAGCTACTGATGCCATGTAATCCCAGCACAACCTACTTTATCGTCAAGTGGTCGGCGACTAACGCGGGTCTCCCACCAGACCCTTGTTTAGAGGGAAGGGTAAGTGGAACCCTAGCAGTAAAAACAAACAAGAGTCAGTGGTCACCCACCCTAAGTATGGGTTAAATAAACTCAATAACCCGCAATTGGCTGAGTGTGGTAATATCTTAGCTGGTTGATTTCTATGTATGCGATCACACACACACACACTGATATTTACTTTTTGATTCAGATATGATAAAGTAATGTAAAATAGTGTAGAATATATTATATAATAATATAAATAATTACAATACTAGAAATTCTAGAGGAGAATGTAGTAGTAAATTTTAGTCCTTGTACGCAGCATAATACATTTTTTTTTTTAACCGACCTTAAACTCCGGCAGGATTTGTTTTCATAATACGAGTATTACCTTCGGAACTAAATGCAAGGGAAATAACCCAGAAATTATCTCCCATGCATGAAGCAAGGGGATGACCCAACGTATAGGTGAGTGGGTTAAATAAACGCGATATCGTGTTGGGTTTTCAGAAAACAATAATTTTCAAACCACCTTTAAAATACACCAAAGAAATGTTGAAATATTATGGCCCAACATATAAATGAAGTTTGGTTAAATAAACACAATATCATGTTGGGTTTGCGAAAAAAAAAATTTTTAGAAACATTATTTTGATAAATAAAACGAAAATATTAAATAGGAATACATTTTGAACGGCAATGAAAATTTATTAAATTGTAGAAATAGTCAGCAGTCGCCATATTTTATTACTAGGAATACATTTTTGTGAGGATGGTGGGGGAGGGGGGGCATGTATTTCTTAGTTGGTATTAATAGGGTTTGGTATTTCCATTGCAGAATACATTCGAGTATTCTAACCACCAAGCCTATCAGTCTATTACTTTTTTAAGAATTATTTAATAATTTTTCAATAAGATGGTCATATTGTATGTTTAACAGTGAATAAATGAGAGATAGAAAATAAAGTGTGTAAATACCATTTGGATAACTTTATATATATATATTTATATATATATATATATCACCACCGACGAATGCGAGAAAGTTCTCCAGGAAAGTTAACCAGGAATCTTTTAAAATCTTCCCACCGAAGTTAACAAATAACTTACTAGATCTACCAGCTCATAATATTATAATATTATAAAATTAAATCAAATTGTTTAGAACTACAAGTGAAGTCATTGTTCTCCTTTTTTTTTCAAATATATATATATATATAATGATATATACGTCTTCTGATGGGGGTACCATTAGATCCGAAAATCGATAAATATTTCACAAAGTTTAAATCCATTTAATGAAACAATTATAAAAATATTCACTCTGTCGGATTAAAGAAAGAAATAATCTTTAAATTTACCTGTACTTTTTACATACATATATATATATATATACTTCGTTTTTTAATTTGTTTTGCCAGATTTATTATCTGAAAATCTGTGTTGAAACATATATTGTTGGTTTTCATTTCAATTTATTTTGATAATAAATTGAAGTGAAAACGACCAGGTGTGTGTGTGTGTGTGTGTGTGTGTGTGTGTGTGTGTGTGTGTGTGTGTGTGTGTGTGTGTGCATTTTTTTTTTATTGGCAGCATGACCCCCTCAAAGTATGACCCTCTCAAAGTATAACAATATATGTTTCAACACATGTTTTCAGATAACAAATCTTGCAAAACAAATTAGGAAACGAAGTGTGTGTGTGTGTGTATATATATATATATATTTAAGAGTTAAACAAGGTTCAGTGAATACATCAAAGAATGAGTTATACAATAGATTGGAAGCACTCAACAGTAAAAAGTTATCCAGAGTTATTAATATTAATTCAAAATATTAACAAAATAGATATTCTTGTGTTCAATTATATTTTATTATACATATTTCAGAGGTACTGAGTTAAGTTCAACAGTACGTCCTCATCAGATACTGTTGAACTTAACAGTTATGTTGAACTTAACTCAGTACCTCTAAAATATGTATAATAAAATATAATTGATCACAAGAATATCTATTTTGTTAATATTTTGAATTAATATATATATATATATATATATATATATATATATATAAGGGTTAAAATACTGGAGCGTGTTGGAGTTAAACACCCTCTTCGTATTATAGAAATGACAGTAAAAGGTATAGCTCAATGTAGTTAAACAGAGCCGAAAAATTAACGGACGAAACATTGTCGGCTAATAATGACTTTTGATGTATTGAAGGCTTCTTTGTTTTACTCTCTTAATATATATATATATATATATATAGATATATATATATATATATATATATGTCTGCTGGACACACGAGCAGAAGGACATGTGCTTTTTCCTGCCGGCAGCATATCACTAAATTGGTTTTTATCTGAGGATACCGTTCTCATAACAACAACAAATGCATGAAGGACTTCTCGATTGCATGGAGAACCGTGGAAATAATTATAGTGATTAAACGATTTATGTAACATCACCATTATTATTTTTGTTATTTTTATAAAATCTCCATCGTAACTAAAAACTACGAAAGTTGAAAGCTTTCTCCTGCTTTTACCAAAACAATCTCTTCGGAATAAATATATATAGTTATAATAATAAAGACTAAAATCCAAAGAGGGCTCGATAAGGATAAATATATATCAAATATATAAGAACCTTAAAGCAAATATTTATTAAAATAACAGATTCAAGTTTAAGCAAAGAATCGTTGCTTTCACCCTTAACGGGATATTCAGAAGCGATTCTTTGCTTAAACTTTAATCTGTTATTTTAATAATATATATATATATAACGAAGGAAATGTGGTAAGGAACCAGGTGGACCATAACGCACCAAAGTACTCAATACTTAGGGTAGTAGAGTGGGTAATAGGAACGAGTAGGACCCCGACGGCTGAGCTCAAGCCGTTTCGACGGCTAATTCTGGACTAAATATATATATATAGAGAGAGAGAGAGAGCGGAAAAATAATGATGGGTTGGAAATGCATTTGATATATTTATATAAATTTACAGTACAACTGAAATGAAATAAAATCATGCAAAATATATTTTTTTAAAGTTTTCAGAATAAATAATAATCACATTTCTTCCTTCTTTTGAGTTAATCGAAGAGTATATTTCATGGTTACATCTATGTCGATGCTGTCTTGTTAGTGTCGCTTATATCCTTTGTGATATGGGAAGCAACTGTGTACTTACTGTTGCTTATATTGTTAACATGACAAGGTACGTAACTCTAATGTACCTAAAATAATTGTTTCTACTTTAGGCACAAGGCCAGCAAATACCTCAGTGCATGACTGGTACTTTATTTTATCGACCCCGTAGGGATGAAAGGCAAAGCTAACCTCGTCGGGATTTCTACTCGGAACGTAAAGGGCCACAACTCTATGCTGCAAAACAGGGTGCCCGATGCTCTACCGATGGTGCCAATCCAAAAATAATGTATTTTATTTATTATTTATTTTTTAAATAATTTTGGAAGGATACTTGCTGCCGTCATCATCATCATCACCGTTTTACGTCAATGTATCCACGCTAGCATGGGTTAGACGTGTTGTCCTGTTGTGGGCAATGCCAGGTGGGGTGACAATGTCTTTCTAATACAGGACTGATTCTGGCTTGATTTCTAGTTGGATGCCCTTCCTAACACCAACCTCATTTACAGGGAGGGCTGGGTGCTTTTTTTTATCGTGAGACCTCCACGACCACTTTACAGTGGGAGGGGTGGTCATATTGTCTAATTAATACATAATTGTTTTATGTAAGAATATTTTCGAAACATCCAGCAAGTTTGAAATTATAAATATAAACTATCGCCGTATTTTGACTAAAGAAATTAAAGAAAATTATCTAACCCTCAGAGAAATGGAAAAAGATGAGTATTGACCAATACTCATCTTTTTCCATTTCTCCGAGGGTTCTTAACCCCAAATACTCATCTTTTTCCATTTCGCCGAGGCTTCTTAACCCCAAATACTCAGCTTTTTCCATTTCGCCGAGGGTTCTTAACCCCAAATACTCATCTTTTTCCATTTCGCCGAGGCTTCTTAACCCCAAATACTCAGCTTTTTCCATTTCGCCGAGGCTTCTTAACCCCAAATACTCATCTTTTTCCATTTCGCCGAGGCTTCTTAACCCCAAATACTCAGCTTTTTCCATTTCGCCGAGGCTTCTTAACCCCAAATACTCAGCTTTTTCCATTTCGCCGAGGCTTCTTAACCCCAAATACTCAGCTTTTTCCATTTCGCCGAGGCTTCTTAACTCCAAATACTCATCTTTTTCCATTTCGCCGAGGGTTCTTAACCCCACTATCAGGCTAAATAATTTTCTTTAATTTCTTTAGTCAAAATACGGCGATAGCTTATATTTATAATTGTTTTAATTTTGGTCTTTATTTTGGTTATAAAATATATTTCTCCATTGCTTTGATAGAATTCCATGGTTGCCTCATTACACAGATAGAAAGACAGAATAATTTCGTAAAATTCATCCACCACAATTCTATATGAATTTTTCTTGTGTAGTTCCCTAATTTTCCAACAGTGAACTACTGTCTGTCAGCTCTTATCGGAGTGTCTTGGAGTGTCTTCGCAGCTTGTTCAATATAATGTTCGTAGCAACTGTTACATGAGGACGTACTGTTGAACTTAACTCAATAGGTGGAGAGGATGACAATATAATTGTTTCTACTTTTGGCACAAGGCCAGCAATTATCCTAGTGTATTACTGGTACTTTATTTTATCGACCCCGTAAGGATGAAAGGCAAAGTTAACCCTCGGCAGGATTTGAACTCAGACCATAAAGGGCTGTAACTCTTTGCTGCAAAGCATGGCATCCGACCCTCTACCGATACTGCCAATCCACTATAATATCAAGGGGACATTTGATCTTTATTTGGGGAGAGAGAAGGTATTTGAGATAAATGAAAAAGAAAAGGACATGATGGTAAAGAAATACATTTTAATGCATATTAGACTTTATCACAGCATCAGACAGTTTTCTTTTTATTTTCAACTGATATTTATTTTTGTTGTTTTTTTTTTTAAAGAAAATATTATAATTAGAATGGAAATTACAATATAGAGTAAGACAGAAAAATAAGGAGAAACTGGTTTATTTTGTAAAATAGATTTCTTTTGTTTGTTTGATCGTAATTTAGTTTGTTTTTGTTTTTTGTTATTTTTTTTTTTTTTTTGTATTTTTTTTTGTTTGTTTGTTTTTTTGTGGGGGGCCGGGTTGTTTTTTTTTCCAATGAGATGACACGAGTTCAGCAGCAACAATAGAATTGGTTTTGATTACTTCCCTTCTTGAAGCCATTAAATTTCAAAACTTGAAGAAATTCAGACACACACACACACATACACTCATACACACACGTATGTATGTATATGTATATGTGTGTATGTGTGTATGTATGCAGTCACATACACACATATCTATGTATCTATGTATGTGCATATGTATGCAGTCACACACATATATACACACACAAGGAAAGAATGAGACAATTATTCTGACACCCCCCAGTACATAGCTGGTACTTTATTTTATCAACTCCAAAGATGAATAGTAAAGTGAAACTCGGCAGATTTGGAAATCAGTGTACACAGAGCCACAGCCACAAGACATTTTATCCGATGCTTTAACAATTCTGCCAATCCATCATCATCATCATCATCATCATCACCGTTTTTCGTCCATTTTCCACACAAGCATGGGTTAGACTAGTTGTCCTGTTGTGGGCAATGCTAGGTCAGGTGACCATGCCTTGCTCATACAGAACTGATTTATATAAAAATAATTTGTTTCTGATTTAAGCACAAGGCCAACAATTTTCAAGAAGGGGTGAGAAATTGATTAAATCAACCCCAGTGCATTACTGGTACTTTATTTTTATTTATTGATCCCTTAAGAATGAATGAAAGGCAAAGCTAACCTCAGCAGGATTTGAAGTCAGAACTTAAAGGGCCATAACACCATAAGAACAATAACAATACAATGATTTGTAGTTCATGATTTAAACCAGTTCATTTCTTTAGAATCTTTAATCAGAAGGTCGTTGTTTCCTTACCTCAAGCAACAACTCCATTCCATTAATGTAATATTTTCATGGCTTTTTTGTTGTTGTTGTTGTTGTTTTGTTTTTTTTCTAATCTATTCCTCTTACAATTGTATCAATGTTAATACCAAACATCAATGTTTAGTCTTAAAGTCAGTTCTGTAACAACAGTAAAAAGGAAAAGTATGTTGTTTTTTATGTTTAGTTGTTGTTGATTTTTCAGATGCATATCTTATTTCAACATTTCATCATTATATATTTATTTTATATATATATATATTTTTTTTTTTTTTTTTTCCTTATATTTTATCATTTAAATATAATTTGACAGGATTTTAAAGAGAGAGCTATTAAAATCCAATCTGACAAATCACTAAATTTCAATGTATAATACAGAATGTTTCTTATAAAAGAATTGGTTGGTCTGATGTGATTTTCTCAGTTAAAGTAATAATCATGCAAAGATGTGCCAGATGTGCAGAAAAACTTGCTCAAGACTAAGCTCATTCCATAAAACTGTTGACAAGTAGATGAATCCTAGATGGCTGTAACTGTTGGTCATACCGTGGAGTACTGAAATAGATAAAGTTTCTCTTTAAAACAAAGGTTGTCACATAAAAATATGTTCTATGTATTAATTCATAACATCGCTCAGCAGAAAATATCTAAAAATGTGTTTAATTTTTACTAGTGAAGGTTTAGTAGTTTAGTGGTTTAGTTGTTTAGTGGTTTAGTGGTTTAGTGGTTTAGTTGTTTAGTGGTTTAGTGGTTTAGTTGTTTAGTTGTTTAGTTGTTTAGTTGTTTAGTTGTTTAGTGGTTTAGTTGTTTAGTTGTTTAGTGGTTTAGTGGTTTAGTTGTTTAGTAGTTTAGTGATTTAGTAGTTTAGTGGTTTAGTAGTTTAGTGGTTTAGTGATTTAGTAGTTTAGTGGTTTAGTAGTTTAGTGGTTTAGTAGTTCAGTTGTTTAGTAGTTTAGTTTGCTAGTTATCATCTGGTGGTGATATATAATTATTTCTACGTTAGGCACAAGGCCAGCAATTACCCAGTGTATTACTGGTACTTTATTTTATCGACCCCGTAAGGATGAAAGGCAAAGTTAACCTCAGCGGGATTTGAACTCAGAATGGCAAGGGCCGTAACTCTATGCGCCAAAGGATGGCATCCGACACTCTACCAATACTGCCAATCCACCGCCTGATATATAATCACCGGTGGTGATATATAATGACACTCCATCGGTTACGATTCGGAGTGTTCCAGTTGATCCGATCAATGGAACAGCCTGCTTGTGAAATTAACGTGCAAGTGGCTGAGCATTCCACAGACACGGGTACCCTTAACATAGTTCTCAGGAAGATTCAGTAAGGCACCAAATGTGACAAGCCTGGCCCTTCGAACTACAGGTACAACTCATTTTTGCCAGCTGAGTGGACTGGAACAACGTGAAATAAAGTGTCTTGCTCAAAGACACAACACGCTGCCAGGAATTGAACATATACAAACCTACACCCCCCAGATGATAACTGCTAGTTATCCCTTGAGCAATGGGTTTCAGATTTCAGTGAGTTTGATTTATAAACAGTGTGGAAAAACCTGCAAACCCCATATGGGCACACACGTGACCTCTACACCACCCAACAGTAAAAAAAAAACCCCCAAAGAAAAACAAAAAATATATGCCAGCCTGGTCATGTTGTTAAAAAGTTTCATCTACATCTAAAGTGGTTTCAATCACAATTTACCTTCACATGTCTTCTTTTACTTTAATCTTGGGTTGACCAGGAGTTTTGGTAGATGAAAACTGTGCATGCGTATGTGTGTATGTGTGTATGTATGTGTGTGTGTGTACATGCATGTATACATGCATGCATGTAGGAAACAAACATCACCCCGACCCCCACTCCCCACACACCGGAAATTCTAGCTTTAGAAATTCCCCACTTTAGTCCTGACATATAGAAAAACTTCAAGGCTGCCTGCCTCTATCGGTGTTGACACAATAAAATGAGGGGATGGAGAGATTGTAGAAATGCTAAAGTGGAGGTGAGTAGATGTATGCTGTGAACAAGAGATAAGATGGAGGAAAAGGCAGGGACGGGGCACGGGAGAGTCTCAGCCAGACTCCTCACAAGCAATGAACAGAGGTACACATTCTTTAGGGTAACAATACTGGAGTTTGTTGAGTAAGTATATTGTTGATATAGAATAATTGTTTCTACTTTAGGCACAAGGCCAGCAATTACCCAGTGCATTACTGGTACTTTATTTTATCGACCCCGTAAGGATGAAAGGCAAAGTCAACCTCGGTGGGATTTGAACTCAGATCGTAAAGGGACGTAACTATGCTGGAAAGCATGGCGTCCGACCCTCTACTGATACTGCCAATCCACCGCCCTTTAAAACAATAATAATTGTTTCTACTTTTGGCACAAGGCCAGCAATTATCCCAGTGCATTACTGGTACTTTATTTTATCGACCCCGTAAGGATGAAAGGCAAAGTCAACCTCGGCGGGATTTGAACTCAGATCGTAAAGGGACGTAACTATGCTGGAAAGCATGGCGTCCGACCCTCTACCGATACTGCCAATCCACCACCCTCTACCGATACTGCCAATCCACCACCCTCTACCGATACTGCCAATCCACCACCCTCTACCGATACTGCCAATCCACCACCCTCTACCGATACTGCCAATCCACCACCCTCTACCGATACTGCCAATCCACCACCCTCTTTGTTGTTATAGAATAATGGATAGATGAAGTAACTGGAGTATAGTCAGAGTATATCACAGAAAAAAATTAAACAAACTAGTCATAGACAATACGACAGTAACTATGATCTTAACCTATGTGTCACAGGGCACATGGCATCAAACGACTGAAGAACTTTCTATAAGATTCTCTTGTAGACTACTACAATAACATGACAGCAACCTTGTTATAATGGTAGATTACATCACTAGACATAGTGGAAAAGAAACACAATGACTACTCTAACATACATAAAGATGATAGTTATGGTAGAAAGAATGAAGAGAAATTATGGTTCTTGGATTTCTGTGATGCAAATGACCTAACCATTTGCAATTAACTTGAGTAAACCAGCCAGCCAGCCACTTGGTTACCTATCAATAAGGTGACCATGTAAGCCAGATAGACTTCATACTTACCATAAAACAGGATAAGTTAACTGGTTGTGAATACTAAGTCCTTCCCCAGTGAAGAATGTACATAAACTATTGAGCAGCAACTTCAGGTTAAGGACCAGAGAGACTCAGAACAATCTGGAGAAGGAAGGTATGGAGGCTGATAATCGCTCAGCACAACATAGGTTCAAATAAATACTTGTTGGTGGGTATGGCGAGAAAGAGAGGGGAGACAGAGATAACATAGAGAGGCAGTTACTATGAGATAACCTGTTGCAAGCAACAGTCAAGATTTGAGAATTGAACAAGACTACAGCCAACTAGAAGCTAACATGGTGGTGGAAAATAAGAAAGAGGTCTGAAAAGATTACAGTAAAACCTCGGTTCACGAATGCCTCTCATCAGGAACAAATCAGTTCCTGAACAATGTTTCTGAACATAAAAGGTCTCGGTTGATGAACGGTGTCTCGAGTAATGGACACATCAGCTGGCAACAACAGTTGACAACAAGCAGGAAGTATCGTCAGGAAAGCATCACTTGCTGTGTAGTTAGTTACTATGATGATATATCTCTGTCTTTCACACACTGTCTCTCTATCTCATTGTATTTCTCTCTCAACACTTTATATAGAGAAAAATAGTTTCGGTCTACGAACATTTTGGGTGATGAATGGCCTTCAAAAACAATCTATGTTTGTGAACCGAGGTTCCACTGTAGAAGAAAGAGAGCTGGAAGGAACAATATCAAGTAGTTAGAAGTTAAATGTCCAGTATTGATAGCATGGAGAGAAGCTGAAGGTCAAGGGATTATAAACTTGGGGTGTTCTAGATTGCTAAGCAGGAGGCACACATGGCTTAGTGGTTAGAGCATTGGGCTTGCAATCGAAAGGTTGTGAGTTCAATTCTCAGACCGGGTGATGTGTTGTTTCCTTGAGCAAGACACTTTATTTCACATTGTTCCAGTTTACTCAGCTGTAGAAATGAGATGATAGGGACTGGGGGTCCCTATCATTCCACTGTAAAGTGGTTGTGGAGGTGCCACAGCAAAAAAGCACCCACCACTCGCTGTAAAGAGGACGTGGAGGTGCCACGGAAAAAAAGCACCCAGCACTCACTGTAAATGAGGTTGGTGTTAGGAAGGGCATCCAGCTGTAGAAATCAAGCCAGAATCAGTTCCCGTCCCACCCTTGCAAGCAGGGAAAAGCAGACGTAAAATGATGATGATGTGTCAAGACGCACACTTGTCCTAAGTAGCACCAAGAAAAAAAGGGGCTGAGAAATGTTACCATGAGATGATGCTGAATAAGGAGAACGGATGGGACAGACTATCCCAAATATCCCAAAAGAAGGACAAACTATTGAAGTTTGACAGCTAAAAGGTTGAAAGTGAAATTAAGAATACAAAAGCAGGAAAAACAGCTGGACTATCAGGGGGTAACCTCTGAGATGATGCTTGTGAGTAAAGGGCAAAAATTGGAAAGAAATAAAGCAAGTATGCTCTGCAGGGATATGAACATCAGCACAAATGAACTGAGAACCCTAAATGATATAAGAGAAAGAATGAAATATAACATGCAAAAGAGAAAACTGTGCTGCTATGGATATGTAATGTGTATGGAGGATGACAGTTGGGTAAAGAAATACTAAGCAATTCAAGATGAATGCACTTACAGAAGTGAAAACTTAAGGGAAGCATGGAAAGAAATGGCAGCAGGTGATGTGAAGAGGCTGAACCTGAGAAAGGAGATGACAAAGGATCACAAATGGTGAAATCCTATACTGGAAAAAAAACCCAACCAATGCATGCAAGCATGGAAAACAGACATAATGACAATAGTGATAAATACACACACATATATATATGTATTTTTAACTCTGATACTGGTTCAGTCTAGTTCAACTGAATTGGTCTGTCCCAGTCATTCATTGAGCAACATCGGTGAAGTTGGCACCCTTAACTCACAGTTGGGTGCGGATGCATTCATGTATATATGTGTGTGTCCGCATCTATCTGTGTGTTTCTAAATATATTAATAACTCCCTCTGGTCGAGCAATCTTTGAAGTGTGGGGACAACTGGAAAGCTTCCATTACTCATACTTCTCGCCTTCTTCACTACCTCTTCTACGGCCTCGATATGAATACCCCCTCCGCCTCCGTGGTATTTTCTTCGTGGTTATAAGAGGCTTAGCTCTGTTTCTCGACCGTTATATCGCGTGACTATCTCCCCCTCCGCCTTTTGGGATTCTTTCTCACGTCGTGTAGACGCGTTCTTGAGACTAGTAAAATGAGGTATCCTCTTGATAAGTCGGCAGACCTCGCAAGGACCCTATATCTTTGATATATTGTTTTTGTTTATGCCACGAAACTACATAGTCGAGGAATTTAGGAGCAGTTTAGGTATGATACATTTTATTACTAATTATATCTAAATGTTTCTTCTCTCTTCATAATGTATTTTTAACTCTGATACTGGTTCAGTCTAGTTCAACTGAATTGGTCTGTCCCAGTCATTCATTGAGCAACATCGGTGAAGTTGGCACCCTTAACTCACAGTTGGGTGCGGATGCATTCATGTATATATGTGTGTGTCCGCATCTATCTGTGTGTTTCTAAATATATTATATATATATATATATATATATATATACACACACACACAAACTCCATTTTGCATCAATGGCCAACCAAGGAAACATGGCTATAGAAAGTGTAGCATCAATGGTGGTGTCCCAACATGGCCTCAGCCTGATAGCTGGCACACAAAATAGAGTAATAAAGTAGACCGTATATACTCAAATATAAGCAGATCCAAATATATGGGTATGTTATACACGAGTCTATATCCCAGTCTAGCTGTAATAGGTATGTTATACAAGAGTCTATATCCCAGTCTAGCTGTAATAGGTATGTTATACAAGAGTCTATATCCCTGTCTAGCTGTAATAGGTGTGTTATACAAGAGTCTATATCCCAGTCTAGCTGTAATGGGTATGTTATACAAGAGTCTATATCCCAGTCTAGCTGTAATAAGTATGTTATACAAGAGTCTATATCCCAGTCTAGCTGTAATAAGTATGTTATACAAGAGTCTATATCCCAGTCTAGCTGTAATAGGTATGTTATACAAGAGCCTATATTTTCTTCTCAATAATCTTAAGGGCTTAACCCTTTAGCATTTACATTACTCTATTTTTACTATTGTTTTTTCACAGTAATTATCACATAATTATCTCACAAAATATCAAATTTATGAGATTTTGACATTATTTGTTTTGAGAACAATGCCTTAACATCAGTATGAGTGGCTGGTTACAGCCGGGTTGGACAGAAAGAGGTGAGAGAATTTTGGCTGGATATGGCCGTTTTAAATGCTGAAGGGTTAATATGTTAAAATTTAGGTTTATTCTATTCATCAGTTTAAAACAACCACAAAATTATTAGTAAATTTTTTTTTAATGAAAACAGTAAATAAAATTTTATTATCTTCTAGACAAGAAAATAAGCTTACCTTAGTAAACATCATACCAGCATACCAAACATACATATCATTTTGTGAAGAAAAGTATAAAGCTTTGCCAAAATAAGGGGTTTCCTTTGACCTGCAAGAAGAAACAACATATCAACACAAATGTTCTTTCTAATATTTCATAATAACACAGTCACAACTAAAACAGCTAGCTACACTCACATGTGAGTACAGCCTCTACCTCAAACTAACAACTAAAACATAACAGCTAGCTACACTCACATGTGAGTACAGCCTCTACCTCAAACTAACAACTAAAACATAACAGCTAGCTACACTCAGATGTGAGTACAGCTTCTACCTCAAACTAACAACTAAAACATAACAGCTAGCTACACTCACATGTGAGTACAGCCTCTACCTCAAACTAACAACTAAAACATAACAGCTAGCTACACTCAGATGTGAGTACAGCTTCTACCTCAAACTAACAACTAAAACATAGCTAGCCACACTCAGAACAAATACACTTTGGTTCACTTACCTTTTCTGTTTTTCATTTTTCACAACAAAAGTAAAACCAGGACGTCTGCAAGAAACAAAAGAAAAACATGGTTGATAAGTTCATCCTTGTAATGAAGGCAGATAACTTATGTCTCAGTAGCCAACTGGCAGGGTCTCTGCTTCACTGACAACACTGAAAACTTTATTTATGGAATATATCATGTAAATACCAACTTATCAATAGCCAACATGTAATGGTTGGACAAGGATTTGGGAGCCACCAACGTCCCTTTTTTCCCAAATGAGAATCATGGACATTGCAACATACCATAAACAATGCAGTTTTTTTTTATACTTCGAGAGACAGGTTCAGAGAGAGAGAGAAATTGAGAGGGGGGGGGGGGGTCAGAGAGAGAGAGAGAGAGAGAGATTGAGGGGGGGGGGGGAAGAGAGAGAGTCTGTGGTGCTTAGACCAGGGAAACTACTAATTATGGGAGTACTCAATGCATTTGGAGATGCAGAGTGGGTATAAAGCTAGGTTTATTTTTAAAAATTAAAACAAACTGCACTTTTCAAAGCTTGTACTAAGAATAAGACAAGGTGAATTTAATACCTGCTTTTATAGCAAGTTTATGCAGGTGTTTATCCTCACTCACTCCCACTTTTCATCATCATCATCATCATCATTTTACGTTCGCTTTTCCCTGCTTGCAAGGGTTGGACGGGTCCTATTCAGCACAGCATCTCTCCACCCGCCACGGTCCTTCGTCCTCTCCTCGGTGAGTTTCAGCGATCTGAGGTTTGCTCTCACCACCTCCACCCATGTTTTTTGTGGTCTACCTCTACTGCATCTTCCCTCCACTGGGACTTCCTGGCACTTCTTCACCCATCGGCCATCCTCCATGCGCATCACATGTCCATACCATCTCAGCCTTCTCTCCTGCACACCACAACTTATCCCTCTCATTGCATGCAATTGATAAACAAAAAGACACATTATTTATGTGATGACCCAATAGTTTGTCCATAGTCCCTAAACCTTCCTAATGAGAATTGGAAGAGACCAGACCAAAACTGTAAACATTAGATTTAGACACTCCTTACACTTTGTAAATGTTTGTTACACAAAATATAGCATGTTTTTATTTTAAATATAGCTTAACTAAAGCTATAAAAGAATTTTAAAAGAAACTTACAGCTTTGGGTCCCTGTTTTTCTCAACTCCCATGTAGATATTCAAATCTTCTATTCGCCAAGAAGCAGTTGGTGGACTCTAGTAGTAAATAAATAGGAAATATTAAACATCGAAGTGATTTTCATAGTATAATTGGCGGGTGGGACAAAATGTTTTGTAATGTGAAATAAATTGTCTTGCTCAAAGACATAATGCATTACCCAGTCCGGGAATTGAACTTGCAACCTCAAAATTGCCAATTTAATTCCCTAACAACTAAGCACTTATATATATATATGTGTGTGTGTGTGTGTGTGTGTATGTATATACAAAGCGCGTGGCTGAGTGGTTAAAGAATTGAATTCACAATAGTGAGGTTGAGAGTTTGATTCCTGGACAGCGATGTGTTATGTCCTTGAGCAAGACACTTTATTTCACGTTGCTCCTTCTACCTGGAGTTGCGACCGATTGATAGTATTAGCAACTGGAAAGACCAATGGAAACTTTTTTTCCTCGGTCTGATTTGACAAAAGTCGATCAACTGTCAATATATATATATATTTCATCATCATCATCATCCTTTTATGCCCATTCTTCCACGCTAGCATGGGTGAGAAGGGTTGTCCTGTTGTGGGCAGTGTCCGGTCGGCTGACTTTATCTTGCTAATACGGGAACTGATTTTGGCTTGATTTCTACAGCTAGATGCCCTTCCTAAACCAACCTCGTTTACAGTGAGTGCTGGGTCTATGTGTGTGTGTGGGGGTTGAGGGGGGAGGGATACTAACCTTTACATCTTTGTAGTAGGACAGCTTAGCCTGGGTAAATTCAAACATATATTTGCGACACACTTTCTTTTCAGAAAATTCAAGTTCAGCCATAAGAGTTTTGCTTGGATCAAACTAGAATTGTAATAACAAAAGAAAAAATAACCAATAATAAACCTTGTTAATGTAGTAACAAGACTAACACTGTACTAATGTTTATAAAATACTAAATGTTGTTAATGTAGTAACAAGACTAATGCTGTACTAATGTTTATAAAATACTAAATGTTGTTAATGTAGTAACAAGACTAATGCTGTACTAATGTTTATAGAATACTAAACCTTGTTAATATAGTAACAATACTAATGCTGTACTAATGTTTATAGAATACTAAACCTTGTTAATGTAGTAACAAGACTAATGATGTACTAATGTTTATAAAATACTAAATCTTGTTAATGTAGTAACAAGACTAATGCTGTACTAATGTTTATAAAATACTAAATCTTGTTAATGTAGTAACAAGACTAATGCTGTACTAATGTTTATAAAATACTAAACCTTGTTAATGTAGTAACAAGACTAATGCTGTACTAATGTTTATAAAATACTAAACCTTGTTAATGTAGTAACAATACTAATGCTGTACTAATGTTTATAGAATACTAAACCTTGTTAATGTAGTAACAAGACTAATGCTGTACTAATGTTTATAAAATACTAAATCTTGTTAATGTAGTAACAAGACTAATGCTGTACTAATGTTTATAAAATACTAAATCTTGTTAATGTAGTAACAAGACTAATGCTGTACTAATGTTTATAAAATACTAAACCTTGTTAATGTAGTAACAAGACTAATGCTGTACTAATGTTTATAAAATACTAAACCTTGTTAATGTAGTAACAATACTAATGCTGTACTAATGTTTATAGAATACTAAACCTTGTTAATGTAGTAACAAGACTAATGCTGTACTAATGTTTATAAAATACTAAATCTTGTTAATGTAGTAACAAGACTAATGCTGTACTAATGTTTATAAAATACTAAATCTTGTTAATGTAGTAACAAGACTAATGCTGTACTAATGTTTATAAAATACTAAACCTTGTTAATGTAGTAACAAGACTAATGCTGTACTAATGTTTATAAAATACTAAACCTTGTTAATGTAGTAACAAGACTAATGCTGTACTAATGTTTATAAAATACTAAACCTTGTTAATGTAGTAACAAGACTAATGCTGTACTAATGTTTATAAAATACTAAACCTTGTTAATGTAGTAACAAGACTAATGCTGTACTAATGTTTATAAAATACTAAACCTTGTTAATATGGTAAATAGATCATAAAATAATAGCATAGTTTCCAAAAAACATTTGCTTTGCTGGGGGAAAATGTTCAAAGTACTAAGTTAACTTACATAGTCCTTGAAGTTGAAAAATAGATGAGACTGTCTGACCAGCAAGCGAGTTTCTCGAGCATCGACTTCATCCCAGTATTTGTATTGGTTGAGGACATCTTCTATGTTTTCTGTGCGATGTATCATTCGTTCTGTCAAGAGAAAGTACATAGATGTTTACTTTGGTTAACTTTGTTACTCTTTTACTCTTTTACCTGTTCCAGCCATCCGGCTGAGGCCATGCTGGGGTACCGCCCTTACCTAGTATAACAATGAATTACAAATCTAAAAAAAAAAAGGAGTCATTTATAACACAGTATGTGCCACCACCCCCCTCCCCCGCCACCACCATTTGTTCATGATAACTGTTTCTATTTTTAGAACAAGGCCAGCAATTACCCCCCCCCCCCAGTACATTACTGTAAGGATGAAAGATAAAGTTAACTTCGGCGGGATTTGAACTCAGACCGTAAGGGGGCATAACTCTATGCTGCAAAGCATGGCGTCCGACTCTCTACCGATACTGCCAATCCACCAATGACAGAGAAGTTACAGCGAGGTGATATTATTTATAAAACCAGCAGTTTTCAAGATATCATTTGAGATTTTGATATTATTCATTTTGAGAACAATACCTTAACATAAGTGTGAGCAGCCAATTATGGCCGGTTTGAACAGAAAGAGGTGAGAGAATACTGGCCGGATGTGGCCAGTTTAAATGCTAAAGGGTTAAACAACAATGATTGTTTCTATTTTTGGCACAAGGCCAGCAATTACCCCAGTGCATTACTGGTACTTTATTTTATCGACCCCGAAATGATGAAAGGCAAAGTTAACCTCGGCGGGATTTGAACTCAGAATGGCAAGGGCCGTAACTCTATGAGTCAAAGCATGGCGTCCGACCCTCTACCGATAATGCCAAGCCACCCAAACAATAATGAGGTTCCATTCTGAGAGTGAAGACATAAATTCTACAAGAAGATGAACTAGTAATACTTACCCAGTGTTCCATTACAGACAGTTTCATAAAGAATCCATTCAACACCCTTCAGAGAAATTTGAGGTAGAATTCTTGATAGCACATCTCCACCATTCATAGACCAAGAAACCTAAAACAAAAAAATAAGAGGAAAATTTTACATAAAGTAACAAGTAAAATTTTGAGGGAGTAATCGCACATGTAAGTCAGGCAAGGTGAATGTGTCTTGTTCATACAGTACTCACTGTAAATGAGGTTGGTGTTAGGAAGGGCATCCTGCTGTACAAATCAAGCCAAAATCAGTTTACAATGTGTACTGGGTACTATTTGTTGTGACACCTACATGACCACTTTACAGTGTGGATTGGGTACTATTTGTTGTGACACCTACATGACCACTTTACAGTGTGGACTGGGTACTATTTGTTGTGACACCTACATGACCACTTTACAGTGTGTACAGGGTATTATTTATTGTGACACCTACATGACCACTTTACAGTGAATACTGGGTACTATTTGTTGTGACACCTACATGACCACTTTACAGTGTGGACTGGGTACTATTTGTTGTGACACCTACATGACCACTTTACAGTGTGGACTGGGTACTATTTGTTGTGACACCTACATGACCACTTTACAGTGTGGACTGGGTACTATTTGTTGTGACACCTACATGACCACTTTACAGTGTGTACTGGGCATTATTTATTGTGACACCTACATGACCATTTTACAGTGAATACTGGGTACTATTTGTTGTGACACCTACATGACCATTTTACAGTGAGTACTGGGTATTATTTATTGTGACATCTACATGACCACTTTACAGTGTGTACTGGATACTTTACAGTGGTCGTGATATATTAATATTTATAAACACACCCACAAACATGCATCATAAGGTCATGGATTAGAATCCCAGAAAAGGTAATACATAGTATCCTTGAGCAAGACACTTATTTAACATTGTTCCAGTTCACACAGCAGGAAATGAGTACCAACAGTAACCGGGGATTAACTCTTTGAAGGGCTGACGTCCTGGCCAGGAAGAAGTCTATTGCTCTAATTTGACAAAAAGGATAAAACAAACAAAGAAGTGCCCCAGCATGGCTGCAATCTAATGACTGAAAGAAATAAAAGAATAAAAGCATATATCTACTTACATTGATGGCTTTAGGCTGCGAGTCATAAACACCGATATAGATATGAAGCATCAAAAAATCAGACACGACTGAAGTCTGAAATGACAAACAATAACACAAGATGAATGTTTAATATCATTATATATTAACAAATTCTGAGTTCAAATCCCGCCGAGGTCAACTTTGCCTTTCATCCTTACAGGGTCGATAAAATAAAGTACCAGTAATACATTGGGATAATTGCTGGCCTTGTGCCAAAAGTAGAAACAATTATATATTAACAAATTCTGAGTTCAAATCCCGCCGAGGTCAACTTTGCCTTTCATCCTTACAGGGTCGATAAAATAAAGTACCAGTAATACACTGGATAATTGCTGGCCTTGTGCCAAAAGTAGAAACAATTATATATTAACAAATTCTGAGTTCAAATCCCGCCGAGGTCAACTTTGCCTTTCATCCTTACAGGGTCGATAAAATAAAGTACCAGTAATGCACTGGGATAATTGCTGGCCTTGTGCCAAAAGTAGAAACAATTATATATTAACAAATTCTGAGTTCAAATCCCGCCGAGGTCAACTTTGCCTTTCATCCTTACAGGGTCGATAAAATAAAGTACCAGTAATACACTGGATAATTGCTGGCCTTGTGCCAAAAGTAGAAACAATTATATATTAACAAATTCTGAGTTCAAATCCCGCCGAGGTCAACTTTGCCTTTCATCCTTACAGGGTCGATAAAATAAAGTACCAGTAATACACTGGGATAATTGCTGGCCTTGTGCCAAAAGTAGAAACAATTATATATTAACAAATTCTGAGTTCAAATCCCGCCGAGGTCAACTTTGCCTTTCATCCTTACAGGGTCGATAAAATAAAGTACCAGTAATACACTGGGATAATTGCTGGCCTTGTGCCAAAAGTAGAAACAATTATATATTAACAAATTCTGAGTTCAAATCCCGCCGAGGTCAACTTTGCCTTTCATCCTTACAGGGTCGATAAAATAAAGTACCAGTAATACACTGGGATAATTGCTGGCCTTGTGCCAAAAGTAGAAACAATTATATATTAACAAATTCTGAGTTCAAATCCCGCCGAGGTCAACTTTGCCTTTCATCCTTACAGGGTCGATAAAATAAAGTACCAGTAATGCACTGGAGTAATTGCCGGCCTTGTGCCAAAAGTAGAAACAATTAATGGCAATCTTACTCTCAATTGTCCCTAATTTAAAGTTATTACAATAAATGTCCCCCAACATATTTGTAAATGTGTGTGTATATATGCATGAGTGTTTATATGTATATAATCTACATAAAATTATATACGCACTTACTTATAAACACACCTCCATACATCCTTCAACACATGTGCACTCCCCCCTCCCTCCCCCCCACACTCTTTTTCTCATGTTCTCTCTCTCTCTCTCTCTCTCACACATACTGTTACAATGGTGTGACACACCTGTTTAGTATATCTGTAAAACCAAAGTATTCATCAGGCGTAATTCCAAACTACCGAGATACTACAGTGAGATATACAGTCTGCCTGACAGTACACTCCAGTTATTATTTATAAATAAATCGTGGAGGCACATGGCTCAGTGGTTAGAGCATTGGCCTTGCAATCGAAAGGTTGTGAGTTCAATTCTCAGACCGGGTGATGTGTTGTTTCCTTGAGCAAGACACTTTATTTCACATTGCTCCAGTTTACTCAGCTGTAGAAATGAGATGATAGGGACTGGGGTCCCTATCATTCCACTGTAAAGTGGTCGTGGAGGTGCCATGGCAAAAAAAGCACCCACCACTCACTATAAAGTGGTCGTGGAGGTGCCACGGCAAAAAAGCACCCAGCACTCACTGTAAATGAGGTTGGTGTTAGGAAGGGCATCCAGCTGTAGAAATCAAGCCAGAATCATTTCCCGTCCCACTCTTGCAAGCAGGGAAAAAGCGGACGTAAAATGAAATGATGATGATGAAAACACATACACAATCACATATAAACACAAATGTATAGATACCACCACCCCTATGATTATCAAATGGTTTTGCCTTTGGCCTACCTTCTTCAAGTTTTCCATTTTCTCAGAGGCTTCCTGTATTTTTTTCTCTATTTCTTTATCTTTATAACAAAACTGTTGAAAAAAAAGAATTTTAAAATACAAAATCAAAACTAGGCAATGGTGATGGTGGTAGTGGTGTTTTTGGTGATGGTGGTGGTAGTGGTGTTTGTGATGATAGTGGTGATGGTGGTGGTGGTGTTTGTGATGATAGTGGTGGTGGTGTTTGTGATGATAGTGGTGGTGGTGGTGGTGTTTGTGATGATAGTGATGGTGGTGGTGGTGGTGGTGGTGGTGGTGGTGGTGGTGGTGGTGGTGGTGGTGGTGATGTTTGTGATGATAGTGGTGGTGCTGTGGATTGATAAGAAGATAAGATAAAATAAAATAAAATAAAATAAAATAAAATAAAACAGTGCCATACTTCAAACAAACTTTCATGGTATTTGACAAGTTCCCGGATAACAGTAATCTCAGAATTTGTATTGGAATAGTTGTTCTGAAATAAACAAAGGAAATATGAAAATTTTAATTTTATTATTATTATTATTATTTTTATAGGGATACATAGGTTGGTAGCTTTAGATAGCTGCCCATGCTACTACTAACCATCTTGTATTTATTGTCCAAAGATGGATACATAGGTAGGTAGCTTTAGATAGCTGCCCATATTACTACTAACCATCTTGTTGTATTTATTGTCCAAAGATGGATACATAGGTAGGTAGCTTTAGATAGCTGCCCATGTTACTACTAACCATCTTGTTGTATTTATTGTCCAAAGATGGATACATAGGTTGGTAGCTTTAGATAGCTGCCCATGTTACTACTAACCATCTTGTTGTATTTATTGTCCAAAGATGGATACATAGGTAGGTAGCTTTAGATAGCTGCCCATGTTACTACTGACCATCTTGTTGTATTTATTGTCCAAAGATGGATACATAGGTTGGTAGCTTTAGATAGCTGCCCATGTTACTACTAACCATCTTGTTGTATTTATTGTCCAAAGATGGATACATAGGTTAGTAGCTTTAGATAGCTGCCCATGTTACTACTAACCATCTTGTTGTATTTATTGTCCAAAGATGGATACATAGGTTGGTAGCTTTAGATAGCTGCCCATGTTACTACTAACCATCTTGTTGTATTTATTGTCCAAAGATGGATACATAGGTTGGTAGCTTTAGATAGCTGCCCATGTTACTACTAACCATCTTGTTGTATTTATTGTCCAAAGATGGATACATAGGTAGGTAGCTTTAGATAGCTGCCCATGTTACTACTAACCATCTTGTTGTATTTATTGTCCAAAGATGGATACATAGGTAGGTAGCTTTAGATAGCTGCCCATGTTACTACTAACCATCTTGTTGTATTTATTGTCCAAAGATGGATACATAGGTTGGTAGCTTTAGAGAGCTGCCCATGTTACTACTAACCATCTTGATGTATTTATTGTCCAAAGATGGATACATAGGTTGGTAGCTTTAGATAGCTGCCCATGTTACTACTAACCATCTTGTTGTATTTATTGTCCAAAGATGGATACATAGGTAGGTAGCTTTAGATAGCTGCCCATGTTACTACTAACCATCTTGTATTTATTGTCCAAAGATGGATACATAGGTTGGTAGCTTTAGATAGCTGCCCATGTTACTACTAACCATCTTGTATTTATTGTCCAAAGATGGATACATAGGTAGGTAGCTTTAGATAGCTGCCCATGTTACTACTAACCATCTTGTTGTATTTATTGTCCAAAGATGGATACATAGGTAGGTAGCTTTAGATAGCTGCCCATGTTACTACTAACCATCTTGTTGTATTTATTGTCCAAAGATGGATACATAGGTTGGTAGCTTTAGAGAGCTGCCCATGTTACTACTAACCATCTTGATGTATTTATTGTCCAAAGATGGATACATAGGTTGGTAGCTTTAGATAGCTGCCCATGTTACTACTAACCATCTTGTTGTATTTATTGTCCAAAGATGGATACATAGGTAGGTAGCTTTAGATAGCTGCCCATGTTACTACTAACCATCTTGTTGTATTTATTGTCCAAAGATGGATACATAGGTTGGTAGCTTTAGATAGCTGCCCATGTTACTACTAACCATCTTGTATTTATTGTCCAAAGATGGATACATAGGTAGGTAGCTTTAGATAGCTGCCCATGTTACTACTAACCATCTTGTTGTATTTATTGTCCAAAGATGGATACATAGGTAGGTAGCTTTAGATAGCTGCCCATGTTACTACTAACCATCTTGTATTTATTGTCCAAAGATGGATACATAGGTAGGTAGCTTTAGATAGCTGCCCATGTTACTACTAACCATCTTGTTGTATTTATTGTCCAAAGATGGATACATAGGTTGGTAGCTTTAGATAGCTGCCCATGTTACTACTAACCATCTTGTTGTATTTATTGTCAAAAGATGGATACATAGGTAGGTAGCTTTAGATAGCTGCCCATGTTACTACTAACCATCTTGTTGTATTTATTGTCCAAAGATGGATACATAGGTAGGTAGCTTTAGATAGCTGCCCATGTTACTACTAACCATCTTGTTGTATTTATTGTCCAAAGATGGATACATAGGTAGGTAGCTTTAGATAGCTGCCCATGTTACTACTAACCATCTTGTTGTATTTATTGTCCAAAGATGGATACATAGGTAGGTAGCTTTAGATAGCTGCCCATGTTACTACTAACCATCTTGTATTTATTGTCCAAAGATGGATACATAGGTAGGTAGCTTTAGATAGCTGCCCATATTACTACTAACCATCTTGTTGTATTTATTGTCCAAAGATGGATACATAGGTTGGTAGCTTTAGAGAGCTGCCCATGTTACTACTAACCATCTTGTTGTATTTATTGTCCAAAGATGGATACATAGGTTGGTAGCTTTAGAGAGCTGCCCATGTTACTACTAACCATCTTGTTGTATTTATTGTCCAAAGATGGATACATAGGTTGGTAGCTTTAGAGAGCTGCCCATGTTACTACTAACCATCTTGTTGTATTTATTGTCCAAAGATGGATACATAGGTTGGTAGCTTTAGAGAGCTGCCCATGTTACTACTAACCATCTTGTCAACACTGCTGGGTTAGGGAGGAAGATATCAAATTACCATTTCTCAAACAAATCTAGCACAAAGTAGTTGTCATATGACTCTTGTGTTTTATTATAAAGACACCTTAATGATTACAGCTAATTCTCTGAAATGTATGACAATCAACTTACTTGGATAGATCCACCTGACATAAGGGTTGGACCAAACACAATTGCTAACTGGTCAACACCCATTTTATTTGAATGCTCGTTCTCTGCCACACTGCAATGGAAGTTTTAAAAAAAATTGTTGTAATAAGATACAGAAATGAAACAGTATTATAAATAAACAATTTAAAATTATAGAATAGTTGTTGGAGAAGCTATCTGCATGTTTTAAAACAGCTAATGTCTTTTAACACATTCTATCAGGGTAACTAGAGGTTCTATTCATTTCTATTTTACAGGAGTTGACAATAACCCTACTGCCCCTTACCTTGGTATGCAGGATACCAACATAAGGATGAAGGGTACCAATGCTACTGGGATAATATATAATGCAGTTTAACCCTTTAGCATTTACAGTACTTTATATTTACTATTTATTTTTGTGGTAAAGACTTCATCTTACATAGTCTGACCTTGCACCTCTCTAAGACAAGGTCACTGGATCGACATCTTTGGCCCCACGCAGTAACAGAGAAGACCCACCTTCCCTACGTGCAAAGGTACCCTACAGACTGTAGGCCCCTCCAATCCAAACATACAGCCCAACCACTACCCCTACTCCATCCTCCCACTCCCACCAACACCACCCCTCTCTCTGTAAAGTTGTGTTGCTATGACAACATCCAGTCCAAACTAATGAGGTCGTGTAGGGGTCACGACAACAAATAAACACACAGGCCACGGTGTCATGTGGTATTGTAGGTACACATATACATTATATATACACACACATTGTATACATTATATACACACACTGTATACACACACATACATACATTATATACACACACATACATTATATATATATACACACATCCATTATATCTACACACACATTGTATACACACACATACATTATATACACACACACACTGTATACACACACATACATTGTATACACACACATACATTATATATATATATATATATACACACATACATTGTATATATACACACACACACATTGTATATACACACACACATTGTATATATACACACATTGTATATATATACACACACATTGTATATATACACACACACATTGTATATATACACACACATTGTATATATACACACTATATATACGCACCCACTATCTACACACACACTATATATACGCACCCACTATATACACACACACACTGTATATACACACACACTATATACACACCCACTATACATACACACACTATATATACGCACCCACTGTATACACACACACACTATATATATATACACACCCACACTATATATACGCACCCACTATATATACACACCCACTATACACACTATATATACGCACCCACTGTATACACACACACACTATATATATACACACCCACTATATACACACACACACTATATACACACACACACTATATACACACACACACTATATACACACACACACTATATACACACACACACTATATACACACACACCCTCTATATACACACACACACTATATACACACACACTATATACACACACACACACACTATATATACACACACACACTATATATACACACACACTATATACACACACACTATATACACACACACACTATATATACACACACCCTCTATATACACACATACACTATACACACACACTATATATATGCACACACTATACACACACACTATATATATGCACCCACTATATACACACACACTATATACACACACACACTATATACACACACACACTATATACACACACACACTATATACACACACACACTATATACACACACACCCTCTATATATACACACACACTATATACACACACACACTATATACACACACACTATATACACACACACACACTATATACACAATGGTAAAGTTTGTATCCGAACCAGAAGCAGTAAAGGGAGGTGACCTACCTCCACAGGTGTGTGACGAGCTTCTTCAAGGTGGTTTGGTTGACAGGTGGTAATTTCTTAATTAGGTATTTGTACCAGGTGATCTTCACCTGAGTATCATCTGTTTCTGAAGAGGAAGAAGGGGAGAATGTAAATCATAGCATTGATGATGTCAGTTATGATGATGATGATGATGATGATGATGATGGGAAGAAGAAGGAGGAGGAGGAGAAGAAGGAGAAAAGGGAGAAGGAGAAGAAGAAGAGGAAGAAGAAGAAGGAGGAGAAGGAAAAGAAAAAGAAGAAAAAAGAAAAAGAAGAACGAGAAGGAGAAGAAAAAGAAGAAAAAAGAAAAAGAAGAACGAGAAGAAGAAAGAAAGAAAAAGAAGAAAACAATAAGAAAAAGAAAAAGAAAAAGAAAAAGAAAACGAAAATCAGGTAATGTTGATTTTTTTCTTTTGTTCATCATCATCATCATCATCATCATCGGTTAACATCTATCTTCCACGCTAGCATGGGTTTAGACGGGAATTGTCCTACTTGACGCATGATTGGTGGGTGACCATGTCTCGCTCGTATAGGGCTGTCTGGCATGTTTTCTACAGCTGGATGCCCTTCCTAACACCAACCATTAGTTAAAGTATTATTATTATTATTATTTCTAAATCCACCTTACCTGCTGTCTTAATCCATTTCACATAAAGATCTTGGGTTAGAAGTGGGTCGTCCATATCCCTAAAGAACTTCTTTAGAACGCCACTGACAGTAGAAAGAGCATTAGTGTCTAGTACCAGTTGCACTTTTTGGGCATCTGAAATATAAAGGGGTAGCCTTTTTATACATTTATTTCCGAATCATTTTATCGGTTGAGGTTCTTGACATCATTGTAATGACTTTTCTATATTCTGGTAGTATTTTTTTTTAAAATGATTTTTAACCCTTTAGCATTTACATTACTCTATATATACTATTATATTTTCACAGTAAAGGCTTTACCTCACATAACATTTACATTACTCTATATATACTATTATATTTTCACAGTAAAGACTTTACCTCACATAACATTTACATTACTCTATATATACTATTATATTTTCACAGAAAAGGCTTTACCTCACATAACATTTACATTACTCTATATATACTATTATATTTTCACAGAAAAGGCTTTACCTCACATAACATTTACATTACTCTATATATACTATTATATTTTCACAGTAAAGTCTTTACCTCACATAATATCTCACATAACATTTACATTACCCTATATATACTATTATATTTTCACAGTAAAGGCTTTACCTCACATAGCATTTACATTACTCTATATACTATTATATTTTCACAGTAAAGGCTTTATCTCACATAACATTTACATTACTCTATATATACTATTGTATTTTCATGGTAAAGGCTTTACCTTACATAATTCTCCCACATAATATTGAATCTATCAGATTTTGATATTACTTATTTTGAGAAGAATACCTTAACATAAGTTTAAGAAACCAGTTACAGCCGGTTTGAACAGAAAGAGGTGAGAGAACTCTGGCCGGATATGGCCGGTTTAAAGGGTTAAACACTATTTTTTAACACTTAACAGAATGCATAGTGATAAGACATTGCTCAGAAAATGGCACAGGAAAAATCCACAAACCCAGTCTTTAATAACATAACAGAGTGAATAATTAATTTTTAAAGAAACCATTCTCTATGGCAATACCTTCACCATTCTGTCTGCTGGGTATGGCCAAATACCTGCTCAGACTAGGGTATATAGTTTGTCCGTCTCTCTCTCTTTCCTTCATTGATTCATTCTCTTTTCTTCTTTCCCTTTCCCTTTTCTTATGTTTCATTTAAATATACTAGCAGAAAACCACCCTATGTGTGACTTTCTGCTAGCATGTGTAGTGTGTATATTGATATTATATACAAATATATACACATGTAGATATGGTATGTCAAATAAAATTGTAATTGACAATATACACAGAAATTGAACGAAGACTGCGTTACACTGTCTTATGTAATCAGTAACGTATTCCATGATACGTTAAAATAGACGATATTATATATAAACTGCATTAGGAGAAAATTAGCAACGGAAATATATGAATGTTTATATAAGCAATCGCTAACCGGAAGTGTTGACATTTGAAAATTTTAAAGAAGTGAATCTTTAAATAAGCAATAAAATTATTTATATTTAATCAAGAGTTACGAAATTTAGTAGATAAATTATGTAATATTAAAAGTAATCTAACTTATTTTACAAATGGGATAAAAAAATATATTCGGGCGCAGTTCCACACTCCTTACTTTATTATAGTTAGGATTTTCTATCTAACTTTACAATGTTATAAAATCTATTATCATATATTATCTAGGCATGAAATATATCAGAAATTGCTTACTTTTTAATATTTATATATTTATATATAATTCATGTTCAGTTATATTGAAATAAGACAATATATCACTAAATTTGTTAATTTCTCTTTGTTTACTGTCAAAATATGAGAGAAAATTATAGAGATGAAAATAATATTATTAACTTACCATTTTGGAACGTCTCAAGTAGCTTAGCAATTTGAGACTTAACACCACTTTGTCGATAAATACCACTTTCTTGTAATCCTATTTAAATTCAAAAGAAATCACAAAGAGTAGTTTCTTTAGCAGTAAAACTTTCCAAATTAAAATAGAACAATTCTAGGAAGAGATATATTTTTAAAAGTTCAGTACAAATGTGTCCAAAAGTAAAAGCAATTCAGTTTCTATCTGTTATTGTTGCCTGGTTCAATATCAGCCCTTACTGAGCAGAATTATAATAATTTCTGATTAAGCCACAAGGCCGACATTGTTTTTCATCTCTGACCATTGGATTGGTGAAATATTGGATGGGATGCCTGCCTTGTGGCATCTGTTCTAGTCATCTCTGACCATTGGATTGGTGAAATATTGGATGGGATCCCTGCCTTGTGGCATCTGTTCTAGTCCTCTCTGACCATTCTCAGTTCAAATCCCACCTCTTGTCCCCAATAAAATGATGATATCATAGAAAGGGGAGTCTATCATTAAACACTCCAAAACCTCCTACAAGATGCAACCTCATATGAGACCCACTAAACATATACAGATCTGAGTTGTAGTAATAATAAATACATCATCATCATCATCATCACTGTATAATGTCCATTTTCCATGTTAGCATGGGTTAGATGGGTTGTCCCATTGTGAGACATGTCGGGTCAGATGGCCATGTCTTGCTCACACAGAACCGCTTCTGGCTTGCTCTCTACAGCTGGATGCCCTTCCTAATGCCAAAAACATTTAGAGAGTGGTCTGGTTGCCTTTTATCGTGGCACCAAAATGGCCTTTTACAGAGTGAACCATTGCTTTTTTTTGTCATGACACCAACACGACCACTTTAAAATGTGAACTGGGCACTATTTCGTCATGACACCAACATGATCACTTTATAGTATGGACTGGGTGCTTTTTGTCGTATCATGCTAAACAATATTGCTTATATGAGGTCACATCTTGCCAAGATGTGACCTCATATGAGATCAGCGAACCATATACAGGTCTGAGTTGTAGAAATAGCAACTACATTATTATAAAGCTTCCGAACATGTTCCCCTGACACAAACAAATATATTGGCACTTACCATTTGTCATAATAAACTTGATACATTTATCTACTATGACTGGGATATCATCAGCTGTTAATTGTTGGGCACTAAAGTACCGTTGGCATGTCTGGAAAATATTACAGGAAATGAAAATAAACTGAAAACTACCAACATTTAACAGCAAGTTCTAACATTTCCTATTCTAAATAGATTGGTAGTTGATATGGTAAAGACTATGGTGTGTGTGGTTAAGACTGTAGCATGTGAATGTGTGTGACCAGATGATTTATTATAACAAACTCGGTACCTCAACATGCATGTGTGGTCACATAATTCCTGAAGGAGTCATAGGAACACCTTATTGACAGACAGCATCTCAAGAACATTTTTAAACCTGGCTGAGCCCATCTCTTCTCCAGGTCTGAATACAGTGGATTTCTTTGGAACGAGCATCATCATCATCATCATCATCATTCTACGTCCGCTTTTCCCTGCTTGCAAGGGTGGGACAGGTCTTATTCAGCACAGCATCTCTCCACTTGTCACGGTCCTTCGTCATCTCCTCCGTGAGCTTCAGCAATCTGAGGTCTGTTCTCACCACCTCCGCCCATGTTTTTCGTGGTCTACCTCTACCACGTCTTCCTTCAACTGGCAATTCCTGGCACTTCTTCACCCATCGGTCATCATCCATGCGCATCACATGTCCATACCACTGTAGTCTCCTCTCCCGCACACTACATTCTATCCCTCTCAGACACAGTTTATTTCTCAACACATCCATGCTTGGTTGTTCATCGACATTCACATTGCACATCCAATGGAGCAAACATACACAAATCAAGAGAGATTAAATTTATTGAGAAACTTACAACAGTTGCTTTTTGCATCAAATTTGCTAATCGTTCAGTGTCGTGCTGTAAGTCAGCTTGGAAATAAAGAGCTCTGAAAATATTTTTTTTTAAATATATATATATATATACAGAATATAAAACAATCAAATATTTGCTTAATACATTTAATTGCTGACGATCGTTTCTTCCAGATAATTGTCTGGATTCATCAGAGCTTACACAATGTTTAAACAAGTAATTACATTCCTAGTCTCTAGAACATTCATTAAGATACATTATTATGAACAGTGTCAGTGACATCATATTGAAAATCAATAACAAAATGATATTATAATAAACAGATGGCAAAATATTAGGAGCTATATATATATATATATATATATATATATATATATATATATATATATATATATATATATAGAGGGAAGAGGTAGGAAGTAGAGTAACAAGCCTCTACCCCTCCCACCATCTCAGTTTGTCACTCTACTTCCTACCTCTTCCCCCCTTCCTCTCTCTCTATACTATTCTGTCTGTCCTCTCACCTTCTGATTCCTCTCTCTCTATACTAGTAAATACAATTCCAAATAAATGTTTTTCTCTATATATTAAGAATTATTTCAAGAGTAACTTACTCACTATTTTGAAAATTTGGACTGTGAACAGCAATTATAATTGAGTGGCTGCTATTTGCAGTATAGCAATATTAGGTTGCATTTACCAATGAAACGGTCTTAAATACCTGGATAAAATCCGTCTCTTAATGCTTACCTGTGTTTTCTCTTTTATACTTTATACTCCAAGATTGAACGGAATTCTTACAAACTTGTGGAGTTACCCCTAACCGTACGTTGAAACCATCCATGAAATTGGCTTTCTTAACCAAAAACTGGATCACAATAAGCAATTTTTTGCTTCTCTAACTATATATATATATATTTATATATAGGAGGAGGTTATAGTTCACTTGAAGCATTGTGTAATGAGGTATAAACGTTTGTATATGTATAATAAAGCCTGTCAGCATGACTTGGCAAGCAATTTAGAACACTGGTTGACAACTTTACTTCGCTCTGAAGAAGAGATATTATCTCGAAAATTAAGGACATTTAAATAAATCTAAGGTAAAAGACTAATTGTCAACAATATCTTTTGCATTTGCATTCTTTATTCTATGTCCATACCTGCATTGTTTTGGCTTTATTATACATATACAAACGTTTATATATATATATATATATATATATATAGTAACAACTTAAAATACATATACATATATATCATCAGCATCATTTAACACCTATTTTTCACATCTGCATGGGTTAGACGGATTGTCGAGTTATGAGGCAAAGAACGAAAGCTTTTGTGTGTTGAAAGTTATGTAAAGAAAGAAGATATGTTTGGAGTAAGTAGCCAGAAATTACAAATGGTACTTACATTTTAGGAAATACTGCTACAAAACAATGACCATTGCTTTGTATAGAACTGGTACACTTTTCATCAGGAATGTTAATTTTGGCTGAAATAAAAGAAGAAAAAAAAGCAAATGAATTCCTACTAAATGTCATAAAAACTGACTGATTAGAAGAGAAGGTAAGTTTAAAAGTAGATTACCTGATTCATAGAAACTGAGAATGTGAGAGAAAGAGAGGAACAATGGGAAGAGGATGAGAGTGGTGGAGGAGGAAGAGGGGGAATTGTAGGAGGGGGTGGAGGAGGAGGAGGAGGGGGATGAGGGTGGGGTGGGGTGGTGGAGGAGGAGGAGGGGTGGGGTGGGGGATGGTGGAGGACAAGAAGGAGGTAGAGGAGGGGGAGGACAAGAAGGAGGTAGAGGAGGAGGACAAGAAGGAGGTAGAGGAGGGGGAGGACAAGAAGGAGGTAGAGGAGGAGGAGGACAAGAAGGAGGTAGAGGAGGAGGAGGAGGACAAGAAGGAGGTAGGGGAGGAGGGGGAGGACAAAAAGGAGGTAGAGGAGGATGTAAGAAAGAAAGATATAGTGAGAGAATGGAAGTGAGACAGAGATATAGAGGAAGAATCAACCCCAGTATTTGACTGGTAATTCTTTATTGACCTCGAATGGATAAAAGGCAAAGTTGACATCAGCAGGATTTGACCCGAGAGAGCAGAGAGTCGGAACAAATACTGCAAAGCATTCTATCCAATGTTCTAATGACTCTATCGATTTATTTTCTGCCTTATTAAAAAAAATAAATTAACATAATTAAATAATGTTGCATGAACAAAAGTAAGAACATTACACTTACACATTTTAATAGTTTTCCTTAGGTCTAGATGTTCCCATGTCTTTTCCTGCAATATTAATATAATTCAGACATAATTATTATATATTCTATAAAGAATATAATTATATATTCTATATGATTATATATTCTATATATAATTATATTCTATAAAGAATATAATTATATATTCTATATATAATTATATTCTATAAAGAATATAATTATATATTCTATATGATTATATATTCTATATAATTATATTCTATAAAGAATATAATTATATATTCTATATGATTATATATTCTATATAATTATATTCTATAAAGAATATAATTATATATTCTATATGATTATATATTCTATAAAGAATATAATTATATATTCTATATGATTATATATTCTATAAAGAATATAATTATATATTCTATATGATTATATATTCTATATATAATTATATATTCTATAAAGAATATAATTATATATTCTATATGATTATATATTCTATAAAGAATATAATTATATATTCTATATGATTATATATTCTATATATAATTATATTCTATAAAGAATATAATTATATATTCTATATGATTATATATTCTATATATAATTATATTCTATAAAGAATATAATTATATATTCTATATGATTATATATTCTATATAATTATATTCTATAAAGAATATAATTATATATTCTATATGATTATATATTCTATAAAGAATATAATTATATATTCTATATGATTATATATTCTATAAAGAATATAATTATATATTCTATATGATTATATATTCTATATATAATTATATATTCTATAAAGAATATAATTATATATTCTATATGATTATATATTCTATAAAGAATATAATTATATATTCTATATGATTATATATTCTATAAAGAATATAATTATATATTCTATATGATTATATATTCTATATATAATTATATATTCTATAAAGAATATAATTATATATTCTATAAAAAATATAATTATATATTCTATAAAAAATATAATTATATATTCTATAAAGAATATAATTATATATTCTATAAAGAATATAATTATATATTCTATAAAGAATATAATTATATATTCTATAAAGAATATAATTATATATTCTATAAAAAATATAATTATATATTCTATAAAGAATATAATTATATATTCTATAAAGAATATAATTATATATTCTATAAAAAATATAATTATATATTCTATAAAGAATATAATTATATATTCTATAAAAAATATAATTATATATTCTATAAAAAATATAATTATATATTCTATAAAGAATATAATTATATATTCTATAAAGAATATAATTATATATTCTATAAAGAATATAATTATATATTCTATAAAAAATATAATTATATATTCTATAAAGAATATAATTATATATTCTATAAAGAATATAATTATATATTCTATAAAAAATATAATTATATATTCTATAAAAAATATAATTATATATTCTATAAAAAATATAATTATATATTCTATAAAAAATATAATTATATATTCTATAAAAAATATAATTATAAACATTTGAATTAACAAGCCTGTTTTTAGGCAGTGAAAAAGAACTAGAGGGTGGCCAAAGGCAAAATGGCGGGATGATCTAATCTAATACCTCGGCCCTACATAGCCCAGTATGGCCAGAATTTTGTCGGATATGGCTGGCATTTACACTACTCTATATTTACTACTGTATTTTTGTGGTAACAGCTTTATCTTACATAATTATCTCAAATAATATCTAATCTATGAGATTTTGATGTTATTTATTTTGAGAACAATACCTTAACATAAGTATGAGCAGCTAGTTACAGCTGGTTAAAACAGACAGGTGAGAGAATTGTGGGCGGATATGGTCAGTTTAAATGCTAAAGGGTTAAATGCTAAAAGGTTAGACTTACTTTTGTTAGATATGTTAAATCTTTTCCTGACACCATGACCCAACTTTTGCTCCATTCCTAGAGGTTTAAAAGGAGAGAAAGTCAACGTTGAAAGCTCCAAACACAGTAAAATACAACAAATACAACAACTACTAAAATAATAAAGATACATCTGATGGAAAATTAAATTAACTCTTTTGATACCAAACTATTTGTAGTTATATTTAGATTAAAACTTTTCATCATACAGAGATCGGCTGAAAAATTCATAGCCTGACTATGAAGGAGTGGTGCTAGAGCTGTGAAATGTTGCATGCATTAATTTCAACTCTTCTTATTAATAACTGTTTTTTCTACGGACTATGTTGAAACATAAACCTCATTTGGTCATTACATGAGGGTATCTTGGTCAGCCTATGAAGGAGTGATGCTAGAGCTGTGAAATCTTGCATGCATTAATTTCAACTCTTCTTATTAATAACTGCATTGTCTCTTTCCAGAGACTATGTTGAAAATTAAACCTCATTTGGTCATTCCATGAGAATATCTTGGTCAGACTATGAACTTTTGAAACAACCCTCAAAATAAATTTTGTTATGTTACAAACAGCTTCATAATATTTTTAGATTATTTATACTACAAAAATTCACCCAAACTCTTGATTATTCTAAAAATTAATTAAAACAGATGAGTGGAATATTTCATTGGAACTAAGGTCAACTAAGGTCACAAGCACAATAAATATATTAAAACTCAAAAAGAAACAAACATAGACTTACAATTCCATGCCATTTGATATAAAAGATACCAGCAAGATCAAAAATGGATTCTGATAGTTTTATAAAACCTTCAGCAGGACTGAAAACCTAGAATATAAAATAAAATCAATGTATCTTAACTTACGCAGGAGATGATAAGGAGAATTTCTTATATATGTGTGTGTGACAGCTCACACCTATGCAGGTTTAGCTGGCCTCCTCCAAGGTATATATCGGAGGTGTCTTGGGTAATTTAATGATAGGGACCCTAGTCCTATCATCTCATTTCTACAGCTGAGTAAACTGGAGCAATGTGAAATAAAGTGTCTTGCTCAAGAAAACAACACATCACCCGGTCCGAGAATTGAACTCACAACCTTTCGATTGCAAGCCCAATGCTCTAACCACTAAGCCATGCGCAATTTCTTATATACAACTAGTGAAAGCAATTTCTAGCTATCTTATCTTATATCTAATCCTCGGTTGTCCAGTGGGACGCTCCACTGATTCCACACGCCATGGTCATTCATGGTGGTTTTCAGCTCCTCTACTGTCACTATCTCTGTTTCTTCTAGCAGAGTGTCCACATAGGTGATTTTTCTCCTTCCTCTACAGGTCCTTCCCTCACTAGGTTGCCAGCTGCGCAAACCACAACTTGATGTCGCTTGCGAAGGACGGCAAATGATGTTGACTCATTTTGCTTTCAACGTTCTGTTGAAATTGCAAATGGCGACTCAAACATTTTGTTTTCCCGCGCTTCATTGTTAATGATTTTTCGACAGAAAATCTGCTCCGAGGTGAATGTAGTGGCTGAGATGGTCGCTTGCCAACTAGCAGTTGCCTCCCTTTAACAACTCTTCAGAGAGCGGAGGTAATATACAACCGGTCACAGACGCAGGTTCACTCACTCTCTTTGGACCGCGGACATGAACAGATGTGGAAGGATTCGCTCCTCAAAATATTGACGTTGTAGGAAATTTATTAAATTATCGCATTTAATAAAATGATCGTTAGATCTGATTGTTCTTTTAGTTATTCAACAAAGAGAAAC
Source organism: Eledone cirrhosa (assembly GCA_964016885.1). NCBI lineage: Eukaryota > Metazoa > Mollusca > Cephalopoda > Octopoda > Eledonidae > Eledone > Eledone cirrhosa. Next base: position 40,559,569 of record OZ024752.1, on the reverse strand, counting down.
ATTCCTTTCCTTTAAACTTATTTGCCACCTCATCAATTGACAGTTGATTGACTTTTGTCAAATCGGACCAAGGTAACAATGTTTCCATTGGTATTTCTAATTGCTAATACTATCTATCGGTCGCAACTCCAGGTAGAAGGAGCAACATGAAATAAAGTGTCTTGCCCAAGGTCATAACCCACCGCCCAGTCCAGGAATTGAACTCACAACCTCACAATTACGAATCCTATTCTTTAACCACTCAGCCACATGCCTTAACGCATGTGTGATACTAAAGCTCTAACTTGTGTGCCACCTCATCATTGTGTGATGCCAAAGCTCTAACTTGTGTGCCACCTCATCATTATGTGATGCCAAAGCTCTAACTTGTGTGCCACCTCATCATTGTGTGATGCCAAAGCTCTAACTTGTGTGCCACCTCATCAGTATGTGTGATACTAAAGTTCTAACTTGTGTGCCACCTCATCATTACGTGAAGCCAAAGCTCTAACTTGTGTGCCACCTCATCATTACGTGATGCCAAAGCTCTAACTTGTGTGCCACCTCATCATTATGTGATGCCAAAGCTCTAACTTGTGTGCTACCTCATCATTATGTGTGATACTAAAGCTCTAACTTGTGTGCCACCTCATCATTATGTGTGATACTAAAGCTCTAACTTGTGTGCCACCTCATCATTACGTGATGCCAAAGCTCTAACTTGTGTGCCACCTCATCATTATGTGTGATGCCAAAGCTCTAACTTGTGTGCCACCTCATCATTATGTGATGCCAAAGCTCTAACTTGTGTGCCACCTCATCATTATGTGTGATGCCAAAGCTCTAACTTGTGTGCTACCTCATCATTATGTGTGATACTAAAGCTCTAACTTGTGTGCCACCTCATCATTATGTGTGATACTAAAGCTCTAACTTGTGTGCCACCTCATCATTATGTGTGATACTAAAGCTCTAACTTGTGTGCCACCTCATCATTACGTGATGCCAAAGCTCTAACTTGTGTGCCACCTCATCATTACGTGATGCCAAAGCTCTAACTTGTGTGCCACCTCATCATTACGTGATGCCAAAGCTCTAACTTGTGTGCCACCTCATCATTACGTGATGCCAAAGCTCTAACTTGTGTGCCACCACATCATTGTGTGTGATGCAGTGGCCTGCAAGGTAAGGTGCATCATTCTTTGTTGAACTTTTACTGTAGCCATATTACATTGACCATATCAGTTCTTATCTGATCAACACAGTTAAACAATGTCAAACCTACTTGTTTGAGAAACATAGGTGTCATAAGTAGAGCAAGGCAGAAAATTGACAGAATCATTAAAATTTTCTGCCATTTGTTTAGGCTTTCTGCACTCTAGATTTAAATCCTGACAAGCACAAGTGTCTTTCATTATGGTGGATTGGCCGGTAGAGAGTCGGTCGCCATACTTTCCAGCATACTTATGTCCCTTTACAGACTGAGTTCAAATTCCGCTCAGGTTAACTTTGTCTTTCATCCTTACGGGATCGATAAAATAAAGTACCAGTAATGTACTGAATAATTGCTGGCCTTGTGCCAAAAGTAGAAACAATTATTTTGGAGGTCAATGTCACCCAAAAGCAATAATGTATACAGTATAACAGATTTCCTTGTTGTTGACTAACCTTGGCTATTGCCTGCATCCATTTAGTCTGTTCTTCTAAGTCATCAGTAGCAAATTGGTAAATCCTGTTACTGTTCTGTGTTGTGCTAAGCTCAAAGGAATGTTTATATCTGAAGACAAAAACAGAATCAGAGAATTATTAATAGTCTACACCAGACAAAAATAAGAGAGAAAATATGATGGCTGTTCACCTTCACAGATATATGTATGTATGTATGTATGTATGTATGTATGTAAGGTCACCAGTTGGTGCTACTGGTAACATGTATCCCAGTACAACCTGTCTCACGGTCGGGTCGTTGGCGACTAAACTGGCAACCCCACCAAGGTTTCTTGGTGAGGAGGGTGACTTTGGACATCCTGCAGGACTAAAAACAAAACCTGTCAAAGGGCAGAGGAGCTCTTAAGAGTCAATGGCCATCCAAAATCACCGGGAGAGATGACCCCTTAGCCTTTGTCAAGGCAGAATTCTAGGAGAAGGAAAACTCTGATATAACACCTGCAACTCTGATGGTATCCAATGATGTTGACTTGTTCTTCTTTTTGGTAAATATCATCTTGGTTAAGAGAGTGGGACTGGCTTTGTGCAGTGCCTTTGCTCACTATAAAAGCTTCACGGCACAGGCATTGCTTTATATCTGGAGATCTCTCTGCACTTATCGTCACATGGTACCATGGGCCCAGCACTATGTGTCAATAATTGTCACAAGTGTAGTGTTTGTACCAGAGTTTTCAAGTCGCTGGCTGGACTAAAAAGTCACACTCGTTCAGCACATCGGTAGGGGTTCTCCTACATGGATATAAAGTAGTGGCCGTACTCGAAAACGAGTTGGCAGCCAAAACCATGTATGTATGGTCCCGTAACTCCTGATAGAGCCATAGGGGCACCGTATTGACATATAACGTTTCTTGGCCATTTAAAGCCTGGCGGAGCCCATCCTTCTCCAAGGAGATAACAAAGGAATGCGATATGTGGAAAGATGCTGTACTGAGAAGGACCCTACTAGAAGCAGCAGTCAAATCCCCACTAAATCACATACTACGGTCTTTCGAAACAAAAAAAAAAGGGGGTACAGTAAATCAGGAAATCTTAGATACACTATTTTTGAAAACAAGGTGGGGTTGTCAAGTCTATAAATATACAAACTTTTATCATGAGTCTGATAATCATGGCTGGGCTGGAGCAAAGCAACAACAAAATAATACACAGACATAACTTGTAGGTTATTTTCCAATATACTAAAGAAACAAAATGTGAACTGCATGAAATAAGAAGTGAATAAGATTTACTTTTCTGTATGTGTTGCCTGTATAACCAACATCTGGGAATTATCAATGCTTCCACGGGCAACATTATTCTACAAAAAAGCAAGGAAACAAAGATTTATAAACATAATTTAAAATATGTAATCAAAGGTCCTAGTTTTAATATTAATCTCATGCATAGAATACATTATAGTAATATATATAAATAATTGTTTCTACTTTTGGCACAAGGCCAGCAATTACCCAATGCATTACTGGTACTTTATTTTATCGACCCCGGAAGGATGAAAGGCAAAGTTAACCTCGTAATATATATAAATAATATTTACAAGCCAGCTTAAGAGCCTCTTGATGGTTGGTTAACCTGTTAGAATCATGAACCAAAACTCCATCAAATTACACTTCACTGTCTTAAGAAAGACATATCAGATGCGGTTCTGAGTGTATTGAGTCTAAGGAAAATATGGGATGGTCAAGGTTAGAGTGCCTTTTATTATAGGTGTACATTATCAGGGTTATCCTGGAGTTAAATAATAACAACATAACTCTACATTTTGATTTACATCATAAACACTGCCAACAATGAGGTGTTTTGCTCAAGAACACAACGCAAAGCCCAGTCTGAGAATCGAACTCACAACCTCAGGATTGTAAGCCCAACGTTTAAGATAAAAAATTGTCATCCCTCTCATAAGCTACATGGTATATTTTTGTATGTGTATGTGCTGGAATGTTCCAACTTAATAGAAAACAGATATCAAATATCCATATTACATACCTTTTTGTCAGTATAATAACTAAGTATACCATGTTCCAGTAAACACCACCGACGAAGAAAGTCTGAAATAAATATTAATGAAGGTTTTTAAGCAGTGGAAATACTACTAAAATAGATGACTACAAATTCTTAAATATCACCAGTCACACAGAATTTTTTTCATTTTGAGTGTTACTAATTATATTTAACCCGTTAGCATTTAAACCGGTTGTATCTGGTGAGAATTCTCTCACCTCTTTCTATTCAAACCGGCTGTAACCAGCTACTCATATTGACGTTAAGGTATTGTTTACAAAATAAATAAGATACAAATTTCGTAGATTCAATATTATAAGAAATAATTAAGTAAAGTAAAGCCGTTACCACAAAGATACAATAGCATATATAGAGTAATGTAAATGCTAATGTTAAACTGGCTGTATCTAACCAGAATTTTCTCACTGCTTTCTATTCAAACCAGCCACTCATATTAATGTTAAGGTATTGTTCTCAAAATAAATAATATCAAAATCTCATAGATTTGATGTTATGTGAAGTAAAGCCTTTACCATGAAAATACAGTAAATTATTAAGTGTATAACATCCTTTCCATATCAAATTTCTTACTCATCTTAGGGTCCTTTCTGAGCCATTGTTTTACAACCAGAGCCCTTCATGATGCCAACTCCTTTAGTGGACCTTTTATGACACACAGACACAGTGATACAGTGTACCTTTTCTAAACCAGATACACAGGGATACAGTGTACCTTTTCTAAACCAGATACACACAGTGATACAGTGTACCTTTTCTAAACCAGATACACACATTATACAGTGTACCTTTTCTAAACCAGATACACACATTATACAGTGTACCTTTTCTAAACCAGATACACACAGGGATACAGTGTACCTATTCTAAACCAGATACACATTATACAGTGTACCTATTCTAAACCAGATACACACAGTGATACAGTGTACCTTTTCTAAACCAGATACACACATTATACAGTGTACCTTTTCTAAACCAGATACACACAGGGATACAGTGTACCTATTCTAAACCAGATACACTGATATACAGTGTACCTATTCTAAACCAGATACACACAGGGATACAGTGTACCTATTATAAACCAGATACACACATTATACAGTGTACCTTTTCTAAACCAGATACACTGATATACAGTGTACCTATTCTAAACCAGATACACACAGGGATACAGTGTACCTATTATAAACCAGATACACACATTATACAGTGTACCTTTTCTAAACCAGATACACTGATATACAGTGTACCTTTTCTAAACCAGATACACACAGTGATACAGTGTACCTTTTCTAAACCAGATACACACAGGGATACAGTGTACCTTTTCTAAACCAGATACACACAGGGATACAGTGTACCTATTCTAAACCAGATACACACAGGGATACAGTGTACCTATTCTAAACCAGATACACACAGGGATACAGTGTACCTATTCTAAACCAGATACACACATTATACAGTGTACCTATTCTAAACCAGATACACACAGTGATACAGTGTACCTTTTCTAAACCAGATACACAGGGATACAGTGTACCTATTCTAAACCAGATACACACAGGGATACAGTGTACCTATTCTAAACCAGATACACACAGGGATACAGTGTACCTATTCTAAACCAGATACACACATTATACAGTGTACCTATTCTAAACCAGATACACACAGGGATACAGTGTACCTATTCTAAACCAGATACACACATTATACAGTGTACCTATTCTAAACCAGATACACACAGGGATACAGTGTACCTTTTCTAAACCAGATACACACAGTGATACAGTGTACCTTTTCTAAACCAGATACACACATTATACAGTGTACCTATTCTAAACCAGATACACACATTATACAGTGTACCTTTTCTAAACCAGATACACAGAGATACAGTGTACCTTTTCTAAACCAGATACACACAGTGATACAGTGTACCTTTTCTAAACCAGATACACACAGGGATACAGTGTACCTTTTCTAAACCAGATACACAGTGATACAGTGTACCTTTTCTAAACCAGATACACACATTATACAGTGTACCTTTTCTAAACCAGATACACACAGTGATACAGTGTACCTTTTCTAAACCAGATACACACATTATACAGTGTACCTTTTCTAAACCAGATACACACAGTGATACAGTGTACCTTTTCTAAACCAGATACACACAGGGATACAGTGTACCTTTTCTAAACCAGATACACAGTGATACAGTGTACCTTTTCTAAACCAGATACACACATTATACAGTGTACCTTTTCTAAACCAGATACACACAGTGATACAGTGTACCTTTTCTAAACCAGATACACACATTATACAGTGTACCTTTTCTAAACCAGATACACACAGTGATACAGTGTACCTTTTCTAAACCAGATACACACAGGGATACAGTGTACCTATTCTAAACCAGATACACACATTATACAGTGTACCTATTCTAAACCAGATACACACAGGGATACAGTGTACCTATTCTAAACCAGATACACACATTATACAGTGTACCTATTCTAAACCAGATACACACAGGGATACAGTGTACCTATTCTAAACCAGATACACACATTATACAGTGTACCTATTCTAAACCAGATACACACAGGGATACAGTGTACCTATTCTAAACCAGATACACACATTATACAGTGTACCTATTCTAAACCAGATACACACAGTGATACAGTGTACCTTTTCTAAACCAGATACACACAGGGATACAGTGTACCTTTTCTAAACCAGATACACACAGGGATACAGTGTACCTTTTCTAAACCAGATACACACAGGGATACAGTGTACCTATTCTAAACCAGATACACACAGTGATACAGTGTACCTTTTCTAAACCAGATACACACAAACTTGCAGCTAAATTAATGTTCTTTCCCCCAGCACACTTTCTAACGATAAAGTCAACAAAAACAAAAGAGAAAAACAAGAAAAGGAAAAAGAAAAACAAAACATTTTACTAAATTGACAATATTCAATTTACCAAATATTCATATATTTATTATTACTTGTGTTGTGTTTCTTTAAATATATGCTTGTTTGTTTTTTTTCAATTGAAAATTTATTTTACATTTAAAATAATATAACCAAGAATATTCTATTGAATATATTTCAGAGATTTACTTTTTTAATAAACAAAATATTATATCACAAATCTTTTTTTTTTTATTTTTTTTTTCTTACAAATTATTTCAAAGTTTCCTCAGAATTGATTTTACAACTGAATTACTGAGAATTAAACAAAAAAAAAATCACAAAGATTTTATAATTGGTAAATATTTAATATGACTTAATGATAATAAGTAAATTTTATCTACAATTTACAGAAACTGAAAATAAAATTACAAAAATTAGAAATAAATAAAAGCATTTTGAGATAGTTGTATCAGCCAAAGGAAAGTTAGTGAAGCAACATCAGAATAGTAGAGGAACTTTTCATAACAAGACAATAAAAATAATTGTTTCTACTTTTGGCACAAGGCCAGCAATTACACCATTGCATTACTGGTACTTTATTTTATTAACCCTGTAAGGATGAAAGACAAAGTTAACCTTGGCGGGATTTGAACTCAAAACATAAAGGGCCATAACTCTGCCAATAATAATAATGATTTCTACTATAGGCACAAGGCCAGTAATTGGGGGGGGGAGTCGATTAAATCGACCCCATAAGGATCAAAGGCAGAGTTAACCTTGGCGGGATTTGAACCCATAACGTAAAGGGCCATAACTCTATGCTGCAAAGCATATTGTCTGACGCTCTACCGATACTGCCAATCCACCAATAATGATAATAAAAATAATAATTGTTTCTACTTTGGGCACAAGGTCAACAAATTTGGGAGAGGGGAAAGTCGATTGAATCAACCCCATTGCATTACTGGTACTTTATTTTATCGACCCTGTAAGGATGAATGGCAAAGCTAACCTCTGTAGGATTTGAACTCAGAACGTAAAGAGCCATAACTCTATTGTGCAAAACATGGTGTCCAAAGAATCAAAGGTATTGTATTTAATTCTTAATGTCCTGTATCACATGAAATCACATTAACAAGACATTCTTGAAGAAAAAGTACAAAACAGCACTATGACTGTACCACATTTGGATTGGCAGTATCGGTAGAGGGTTGGACGCCATGCTTTGATGCATAGAGTTACGACCCTTGCCATTCTGAGTTCAAATCCCGCCGAGGTAAACTTTGCCTTTCATCCTTACAGGGTCGATAAAATAAAGTACCAGTAATACACTGAGATAATTGCTGGCCTTGTGCTAAAGTAGAAACAATTATAATTTATTCATGCTTACGGGGTCGATAAAATAAAGTACCAGTAATGTACTGGGTAATTTGCTGGCCTTGTGCCTAATGTAGAAACAATTAAAAGTTAGTCTTTACTCTAATACTGTATATCTTCACAACGATCTATCCACTAGTAAAGATACTATAAATATTTGAATTAACAAAGCTGTTTTTAGATAAGCTCATATTCTGCTAAATCATGACAGGATGTTAAAAGTTAAATAATTGTTTCTACTTTTTGGCACAAGGCCAGCAATTACCCAGTGCATTACTGGTACTTTATTTTATCGACCCTCGTAAGGATGAAAGGCAAAGTTAACCTCGGCGGGATTTGAACTCAGAATGGCAAGGGCCGTAACTCTATGCGTCAAAGCATGGCGTCCGACTCTCTACCGATACTGCCAATCCAAGTTAAATAATACACTGGAATAATAGAAGCTAAACATTTAATGGTAATCAAATTCTTCATTTCTTCACATTGATATTTGCAAAGTCTCTCTCACACACACTCACTCTTACACACACTCCTCTCTCTCTCACACACACACACACGCACACACACACATGCACATAATATCAGACAACTACACTAGCATCAAATGTAAATAACTGGTTCTATTTTTGGCACAAGGCCAGCAATTACCCCAGTGCATTACTGGTACTTTATTTTATCGACCCCGTAAGGATGAAAGGCAAAGTTAACCTCAACAGGATTTGAACTCAGACTGTAAAGGGACGTAATTCTATGCTGCAAAGCATGGCGTCCGACGCTCTACCAATTCTACCAATCCAAAGCATGGTGTCCGACGCTCTACCAATTCTACCAATCCAAAGCATGGTGTCCAATGCTCTACCAATACTACCAATCCAAAGCATGGTGTCCAACGCTCTACCAATTCTACCAATCCAAAGCATGGTGTCCGACGCTCTACCAATTCTACCAATCCAAAGCATGGTGTCCAACGCTCTACCAATTCTACCAATCCAAAGCATGGTGTCCAACGCTCTACCAATTCTACCAATCCAAAGCATGGTGTCCGACGCTCTACCAATTCTACCAATCCAAAGCATGGTGTCCGACGCTCTACCAATTCTACCAATCCAAAGCATGGCATCCGACGCTCTACCAATTCTACCAATCCAAAGCATGGTGTCCGACGCTCTACCAATTCTACCAATCCAAAGCATGGTGTCCGACGCTCTACCAATTCTACCAATCCAAAGCATGGTGTCCGACGCTCTACCAATTCTACCAATCCAAAGCATGGTGTCCAATGCTCTACCAATACTACCAATCCAAAGCATGGTGTCCAACGCTCTACCAATTCTACCAATCCAAAGCATGGTGTCCGACGCTCTACCAATTCTACCAATCCAAAGCATGGTGTCCGACGCTCTACCAATTCTACCAATCCAAAGCATGGTGTCCAATGCTCTACCAATACTACCAATCCAAAGCATGGTGTCCAACGCTCTACCAATTCTACCAATCCAAAGCATGGTGTCCGACGCTCTACCAATTCTACCAATCCAAAGCATGGTGTCCAATGCTCTACCAATACTACCAATCCAAAGCATGGTGTCCAACGCTCTACCAATTCTACCAATCCAAAGCATAGTGTCCGACGCTCTACCAATTCTACCAATCCAAAGCATGGTGTCCGACGCTCTACCAATACTACCAATCCAAAGCATGGTGTCCGACGCTCTACCAATTCTACCAATCCAAAGCATGGCGTCCGACGCTCTACCAATTCTACCAATCCAAAGCATGGCATCCGACGCTCTACCAATTCTACCAATCCACCTAATAACACCATGTCTTTGTAGACAAATAAAATTTATAATATAGAAATTCCAACTAAGAAATATTTCTTCTGAAAGAAATGACAATTCTTCCTAAGTTCAGTTATAACATCACATAACAATATGATAAAGAAAATTAATTATAATGGTTATTTTAATAATAATTAACCCTTTTCATAGCAAATTGCAAGAAACTGCTTTGGATTTATGTCACAAAACTGCTCATTTTAAAATGTTTATCGCACCCTCTGATCAATCGACAAGATCCCAGACCACATTCACTTGCCGAGTGAGGTGGACATCATCAAATCAGACCGAGGAAACAATGTTTGCATTGGTCTTTCTATTGCTGATACTATCTACTGGTCGCAACTCCTTGCAGAAGGAGTAACGTGAAATAAAGTGTCTTGCTCAAGGACACAATGCATCGCCCAGTTCAAGAATTGAACTCACAACCTCACAATGCGAATCCAACTCTCTAACCACTAAGCCAGGAGACTTCACTAAAGATGTTTATACTAATATTAAAACCTTTCTTTATAATTTTATTTCCAAAATTTATATTAAGGAATATTCTAAATATTACTGGACAGATTTTATGGGTAAAACCAACCGGCAAGATACCCAGGGGAAGACTTGGGGATCCACTTGGGGATCCAGTCAGATCATTTGGAGACAGTTGCTTCTGACAGGACCCGCTGGAAGGAGTGTTTGAGGACTCTGTCCCCCCCCCCCCACAATCCTCTCAGGAATAAGTGGGTGAAGAAGAAGAATATTCTAAATATCAGCTCACTAGTGAAAATGTTAGCTATTTTTTTATTAATTTCCTGTTTGCATCAGTCAGTGTCAAGACGTCGAGCATCCTTGGGCCCTGGACAGCTGACCACCTCTGTACAATTGGATCATCGATAACAGCCCATCTTCTGAGAAAGGAGTCTCGCAAGGTGAGGTTGCTGTTGCAGCAGGTGTCGCTGGCCATTGTCCGCAGGGTGCAGCCAAAACACCATTCTGATCTAGGTGTAGAGTCTGTCACCATCACCCCCTTCCCCCTTTCTTTTTTCCTTTGTCTAATAGTCCTTGTTCTTCCCCTCCTTTTCCTCTCATTTAAGACATTTACAGTCCTTTCCAATGCTGTTTTATTTTTCTGTATATTTGACCAATTTATAATTAAGATAAATAAATAATTTGTTCTGTTATTAAATTTTTCAAAAAAGTTTTTTATTATTATTTTCAAAATTAATTGAAAACAGAGAGAGCAGAAAATTTATGCAAAAAGAAAAAAATAATTTTCCTCTAAAAATAACCTTGAGGAAGCTTCTTTCTTTGTTTATTCATCATTTTCTATTTACTCATGCCAATACATGCTTAGCAGCATACACCAAAGATTAAAAAGAAGAGACATCAGATCATGCACATATTTTCACATTATAGTTGAGTATCACTCTGAATAAAAATAAATCATTAAGTTTCTTAATCTTCAATATTTGCGACCGGCAGATAGTATTATCAATTGGAATATCCAATGGAAACATTGTTTCCTCGGTCCAATCTGACAAGCTCCACTCCACTCATCAAGTGAATGAGGTCTGGGATCCTGTCGATCGACTGTTGATACATACACATATATATACATACATATACATGTACATACATATATACATATACATACATATACATGTACATACATATATACATACATATATGATTTTCTTTATACAACACTACCCAACAGCTCAGTACACAAACCTAAACAAGCCAAAACACAACACACAGAGTACAATGACCCAATTAAAAAATATTAAATTAAACCTATCTACTATACTAGTAAAGGGAGGACAAACTTCATCAGACCACAGTCACCCTCAATATCTGCTTTCTGTTGAGTTGTGGCTACCATATAAATTAGTACCATATACTCTATAGAGTGCTAAGTACTTAATCCTATCAACAGAAAAAAAATCCTTCATACACGAGACCTTTCAATAGGGATCTTTGTCTACACAGTATCAGAAAGAAGAGACCTTTCAAAAAACCCCTTTATCTGTGTGTGTATGCATCATAAGGTAGTACAAGTCATTAGCAGAATCTGCAGACTATTGTATAATTGAAGTGCTCAGCTTAACTCCTGCCAAGAACACAAATACAGCAATCAAAGAGTAAGGATAAGGAGGGAGAAAAATACATTTAACCCTTTAGCATTTAAACCAGCCGTATCCGGCCAGAATTCTCTCACCTCTTTCTGTTCAAACCGGCCATAACCAGCTGCTCATACCAATGTTAAGGTATTGTTCTCAAAATAAATAATATGAAAATCTCATAGATTTGATATTATGTGAGATAATTATGTAAGATAAAACCTTTACCACAAAAATACATTAGTATATATAGAGTAATGTAAATGCTTAAAGGGTTAACATATACTTTGACTAAAAATATAAACAAAAGAGATGTATGTTGATGTTTGTAAAATGAAATAAGAGGCTTGATAATTCAATCAAATCCATCATCAGAAAATGACATTTAAAACATTAGTCATTTCTTTATTTCATTATATACCAATAGCTATTTTTTTTAAATATATTTTTTGTATTTGCCCGAGTAAGATGGTTGGATAACATCCATGAGCTTGGCTGGTCACGCTTGGGGGATCAAACCGGATCATTTGGAGACAGTTGCTTCTGACAGGATCCGCTGGAAGGAGTTTTTGAGGACTTTGCTCCCACGACCCTCTCAGGAATAAGTGGGTGAAGAAGAAGTATTTCCAACCTATTTTATACCAATACAAAACCATCACTATTGAGTTACCAAGACTATTCTGAAACAAGTCGAAAAGAGAGCCTCTACATAGTCACTCCAACTGCTAGAAATAGCAGCTTAATCTCCTTCAAATCATACCCTACCATCTTAAAAAAGGGAAGGCCACATAGACTAATGTAGTCCAAGATACAATGTGTCTGAAAAATATAACTAGAATGCCTGTGATCATAGGTCAGCTCTATCAAAACTGACTGAGGACAAAATAACAACTACTCTTATAGTTTTGTTGTTGTTGTTTATATTTCTGTATTGTTTCTGTTAATAATTACCCCGAGAGTGATATCAAACATAGAGTGTAGTGGGTGGGGAATAAAAAGAGACATACATGGGTAGGAAAGAAGAAATAATAAAAGAAAAAAGAAAACAAGACAAATGCTTAAATTCAGCCACAAAAAGATGAGGAAATGCAGAGATATATATTTTCTTAAGATTTTTTATGACAACCAAAATTATTTAAAATATAATTTTTTCATCTATAATTTTTTTCCTACTTATTTAGAAGATTATTTTGTAAGTAAAATGTAGCAATATTAGCCAGATAAAAACCTTACCACGCGATTTGATCAATACTGATGCACGTTTTTCTGGAGAAGACCAATTAAAAACAAATGGCAAGAACCAGATTCGATAAAAAGAACACACACAAAAAAAATGTATTAAAAAAAAATGATTGTAACAAAAAAAAAAAAATGTTTAATTAATCATTGCAAAAGTAAATTTCAGATGCAACATACAAACAAATGGTGATGAAATTAGTGATGGAAGTGTTAATACCAAATAAATTATAATGTGGAGTTTAATTGAATTAAGTGAAAATGTTATTGTGGAAAACATGCTTGGAAAGAGTGTCTAAGTATAATGGTTTCTGATATTGGCACATGGCCAGCAATTTGATGGGGAGGGAAAGTTGATTAAATTGACCCCAGTACGATACTGGTACTTTATTTTATCAACCTGGTAAAGATGAAAGGCAAAGCTAACCTCAGCAGGATTTGAACTCAGATCATAAATAGTTTCTAAAAATAATTGTTTCTACTTTTGGCACAAGGCCAGCAATTACCCCAGTGCATTACTGGTACTTTATTTTATCGACCCCCGTAAGGATGAAAGGCAAAGTTAACCTCGACGGGATTTGAACTCAAACCGTAAAGGGCTGTAGCTCTATGCCGCAAAGCATGTTCTTAGACACTCTACCGATACTGCCAATACACCACCCTAAAAATAATGTCTCATTACCATATATGGGCAAAAAAAGGAATAGGAAATGAACAGGAATAACCAATGATGTAGGTATATCTAGTGTACCAACAAGACTATATCAATATAGTTCACATCCTATGCACTATTTATAAACATTAGTAGTATATTCAAATTAACAATAATACTTCTATACAACTACTAAACCTCTTTCATACAGCAGCCTAACCTTATCATTTTTTTAAATGAATACCACATATATTTCTTTTTCCTTTGGGTGGGGATGTGGTAGGGGTGTATGGCAAACACACATCTGAAAATGAGAACCGCATGCTTAAAATGTGAACTGCAAATTTTTTAATTAGTTTCAGTTCAATTTGATATTACAGAACCAAGAACAATTATCTTCATCTGTAGCCTAGGTATGAAACTTCAAATTTAAAAGAGCCTGTCTCAAACCCAGAGGTTCATTAGGAAGGTATTTATACTGAGTTCCATGGCATGAAGTGGCTGAGTAAAAAACTCCCGCCTGGACAGGACACTAGTCCAACAAAGGGTTAAACCCCCAGCTATTGCTGGTACTAATTTTCAGCTGAGTATACTGGAGCAACATGAAATGAAGTGTTTTGCTCAAGAACACAACCCCAAATTCTAAGAGAATATTGCCCACATGTTGAGACGGTGCCCATGGTAAGAGACCCCAATTAAATTCACTTCTCTGAAGCTAATCAAGAAAATCTAACAGCTGCAAGAATATTGTATTCTGTTATTTAATGTTTGATATCTACAATTATAAAACATTAAATTTCACTTCATTATGTTTACAACGAACTGTTACAGTTACTATAGTATAACTATTGGAACAACATTATACTACAGTTACTATAGTATAACTATTGGAACAACATTATACTACAGTTACTATAGTATAACTATTGGAACAACATTATACTACAGTTACTATAGTATAACTATTGGAACAACATTATACTACAGTTACTATAGTATAACTATTGGAACAACATTATACTAGTTACTATAGTATAATTATTGGAACATCATACCTCAATTCTAATTATTTAGAAAGTTACCAAACACCTTTTTTTACACAATTATAGTTTCAAAGTCCTATAATCCTATCAAATTTTTAGGCCACCACACAAGATCCAGTTTTAAAGTTGATACTCAGACAAGAATACAGTAAAATGTTTTGTTTGTTTGTTTTTCTATTGCCTTCTTTAGGATCCCAGGATTTGAGCTAAGTACTACAAAAACTAAGGAAATATTTCTCAGTTTTATAGTGCTACCTTTTCTAACTGTATTAATATGCCTCTGTACTTTTGCAGTATTCACAAAGTACTAGGTCAGTTCAATAATTGTAAATTAGGCCTCCTAATGATCAAACCGGGACATGAATTGCTGATTTTTTGGGGTTGATTGTTCGGTAATTTATTTTTAATTGGCCTTTCATGCTCTTGGTGGGGCATTTTAAAAACTATAAATAATACTTAATGTCAGAAATTGTTGGCATATTTAATAGAAGAAACATTAAAATGTTAGCAAGAAGTAATTATGTGGAGATGAAAAAACAATATTAGTTAATGACTAATGATATTTTAATTACAACAGCAAAGAGAGAAGATAAGTGTCAGTATAATTGTAACCTCATCAGTGAAGTATAGCTTTCATGATACTTGTGAAGTAGTGACAAGAGATTCATTAAGTCAATGTACAAGGCTGGTTACTAGTTGTTGGAGAAAAATAAACAAGCAAAGTATACAATATTTTTTGAAAATTTAAGAATTTTCCAACAATTTTTCTTTTTTTTTTTTGAGGAATGCAGCTGCACCCTCAGCAATGCACCACTGCGTGTATGTTTAGTGATAAGACTCTGCCATGACCGAGGAACAGATGAGTAAAATGATAAGAAATATATAGGTGCTAGTTGCTTGATAAAATAGACAATAATGACCACAGCATAACATACAGAGATTTGAGGGTTTATGATGAAATAAAGTTTATTAACAAATAGCAGAGAAAACAGTAGCTGAATGAAAAAATACTGAACCATGAAAGAAAAAAAATATGTGGAAGAAAGTGTTGTTGTACAATAAAAAATATCAATAGAAAAACTGTGATGTAATAATGCAGGCATATGAAAGATGCAATTAGAAAATTGCCTTGAAAGATATAAGTAGAACAGGCAGAGAATAGAAGTAACACAAGAGTAGTCAGCACCAACTGTTTAGAAGTAAATCTATATCTACTGAGGTCAGAAAGCTCAATGTTGTAGAAGACATAATCCTGATTTTCAAATAACACATCAAATATTTTGACTGATCCTCCATTTTGACTGATCCTCCCTATGAATAATCAGCTCTCTGAGAATGTACTAAATTACAACAACCTTCACTCACAATTTGAGTACAACTTGGTTGTATATACCAACTCTCTGAGAATGTACTAAATTACAACAACCTTCACTCACAATTTGAGTACAACTTGGTTGTATATACCAACTCTCTGAGAATGTACTAAATTACAAAAAGCATCACTCACAATTGAGTAAGACTTGGTTGTATATACCAACTCTCTGAGAATACACTATACTAAATTACAACAACCATCACTCAGAATTGAGTAAGGCTTGGGTATATATACCAGCTCTCTGAAAATGTATTTAATTACAACAACCATCACTCAGAATTGAGTAAGACTTGGTTGTATACACTAGCTCTTTGGGAATGTACTAAATTACAATCACTCACAATTGAGTAAGACTTGGTTGTATACACTAGCTCTCTGGGAATGTACTAAATTACAATCACTCACAATTGAGTAAGACTTGGTTGTATATATATACCAGCTCTCTGAGAATGTGCTATACTATATTACAACAACCATCACTCACGAGCTGCAGCTTGAAAGCCAGCTATGGAGTGTTAGTCGGAAGAGGATTTGGGATACACTGACGCCATTTTTTTTTTTTTTTACAATGAGAATCATGGACATACAGCATCATATAGAGGAGTATATGGAACAATTGTCCATCATTTCTGACCCCTCAGCAATGAAGATGGGATATCTCTCTCTCTCTCTCTCTCTCACACACACACACACACACACACACACACACATCTAATAACAGAAAAGATCAGACTAGATTAGCTAAATGAGTAAAACAATGGATTATTAAGTTTAGGTTGATGAGAGTTCAAAACCCGATAAAGCCATTACAATATGAATAAAGGAACTAGTATGTTAATCCCCTTATTTCATAGCTGAGTGGGCCATTCTAGAAAAGACATTTAGCTATAAAATACAGGCTTCCAACAAATATTGCATGCAAATATCGAAATTTGCAAAACCATTCAACCCATGCTAGTGAAGGGTGTAGGGGAAACAGATATCAAATTACTAAAAGAATTGAAAAAAAAACAAACAAAAACACATTTAAATCCTTTTTTTCACTTTTTTTCTTTTTTTTTAACATTCAAACAAGCAAAATCTTATCTTTATGCCATACAGAAGTATTATTTGTTGAAATAAACCACACCCAAACTTTTGGTCATCTTATATTTGGTAGCATGATAATACCATTAAATCAGGTTTGTTTCAGTTGTATTATCTTATTGGGTTTATATTACAATTAACTTTATAAATGATAAAAGGTTTTAACAAAAATGGAAACAAGTGTGTACCAGAGGGAAGTGTTTGGAGAGAGTGTACCAGAGGGAAGTCTTTGGGAAGAGTGTACCAGAGGGAAGTGTTTAGAGAGAGTGCACCAGAGGGCAGTGTTTGGAGAGTGTACCAGAGGGAAGTATTTGGAGAGAGTGTACCAGAGGGAAGTGTTTGAGAAGAGTGTACCAGAGGGTAGTGTTTGGAGAGAGTGTACCAGAGGGAAGTGTTTGGAGAGAGTGTACCAGAGGAAAGTGTTTGGAGAGAGTGTACCAGAGGGAAGTGTTTGAGAAGAGTATACCAGAGGGAAGTGTTTGGGAAGAGTGTACCAGAGGGAAGTGTTTGGGAAGAGTGTACCAGAGGGAAGTGTTTGGGAAGAGTGTACCAAAGGGTAGTGTTTGGGAAGAGTGTACCAGAGGGAAGTGTTTAGAGAGAGTGCACCAGCGGGCAGTGTTTGGAGAGAGTGTACCAGAGGCCAGTGTTTGGGAAGAGTGTACCAGAGGGAAGTGTTTGGGAAGAGTGTACCAGAGGGTAGTGTTTGGGAAGAGTGTACCAGAGGGAAGTGTTTAGAGAGAGTGCACCAGAGGGTAGTGTTTGGAGAGAGTGTACCAGAGGCCAGTGTTTGGGAAGAGTGTACCAGAGGGAAGTGTTTAGAGAGAGTGCACCAGAGGGTAGTGTTTGGAGAGAGTGTACCAGAGGCCAGTGTTTGGGAAGAGTGCACCAGAGGCCAGTGTTTGGGAAGAGTGTACCAGAGGCCAGTGTTTGGGAAGAGTGTACCAGAGGGAAGTGTTTGGAGAGAGTGTACCAGAGGCCAGTGTTTGGGAAGAGTGCACCATACTGCACTGTTTGGGAAGAGTTTACCAGAGGGAAGTGTTTGGGAAGAGTGCATGCAACTGCGCTGTTTGGGAAGAGTGCACCAGACTGCACTGTTTGGGAAGAGTGCACCAGAGGGCAGTGTTTGGGAACTGCTGCTCAACAATATTTTCCTTTAACAAAACACAAAGTCAATATTTGTTAAGTACCAAGTAAAACAAAGTTAAGTAAGTCAATCCTACCAAGTATATGACTGGTACTTACTAGAGTAAAAACAATCTTACCTTTCATATTAACACCGGTTTTGAACAAATATCCTTCATAGTTGACACCATTGCGTTTGGAAGATATTGCTATCTGAAATAAATAAACAATAAGTGTGTAAGATAGGAAACACTTTAAATAAATATAGATGAGTTGAGAGAGAAACTGGGTATAAGAGGGATAAGTTGTGGTATGCAGGAGAGAAGATTGAGATGATATGGACATGTGATGCGCATGGAGGATGACCGCTGGGTAAAGAAGTGCCAAGAAATCCCAGTAGAAGAAAGACGCAGTAGAGGAAGACCACGAAAAACATGGGTGGAGGTGGTCAGAGCAGACCTCAGATTGCTGAAACTCACGGAGGAGATGACAAAGGACTGTGACAAGTGGAGAGATGTTGTGCTGAATAGGACCCGTCTCACCCTTGCAAGCAGGGAAAAGCGGACGTAAAATGATGATGATGATGATGATGATGATGTAATAAATAACTGGTAAATATTTCATTCAAAAAGTCAGTATAATGAGGCAGAAATATATAAAGAGCAACATAATATTTCAGGGTTATACACTCTTTTCAAATATAAAAACAAAAAATGTGTAAAATAAAATGAATGGTCTAAGTGTATGTAGCAGTCATAGGAGCCACTCTGCTATAACTGCTCCACACATGTGTAAACCAGACACTTAAACCAGTTAGGGAACAACACATCAATCATTCTGTTTGTTTTACACCATTGTTGTTTTTACATTTGAAAAGAGGCTATTAGCCCTGAAATATTATGAGTAAGAAACATTGCTTTGTTTTATTTGTAATCCTTTGCTCTTTATATATTTCTACATTTTACTGGCTTTCTGAAATACTTAGCAGTCATTAATTATATTTTGTTATTTACTATACACAGGGTGTCCCAAAAAATGTATACACTCTTTTATTACCTGTACAGGCAATATTTATTTATTAGAATGCTGTTGAAGTGTGTATACATTGTTTTGGGACACCCTGTATACTGCATTTCATAAGCTAATAAAGTAAACTGTATATGGTCCACAAGTGATTACAAGTAACAGCAAAATCTTCATCAAACTACAAAGCCTTTTACTTTTATGACTTTCAAGGACACTCCATTTAATCTTAGTCTTAAGACCTCCATATGAAATATGACTGAGAGATGGAATTTTCCTTGTTACTGTACCTAAAAATGTACCATTCTGCCCTGTTTTCATTTGTTGTGTTTTCTTTGTTAATTTTTCTAATTTTATTATATTTAATTATATATATTTATATCTGTATTTTTAACAGTTGATCAATTAATGAGAAACATTGAATGCCAGATAAATTAACTATGGAGATATAAAAGATACAGAAGCGAAAACCAACCCAAACCAAACAGTGAGTGTGTTCTGTTATTATTTCTGGCAATATTATAACAATATGACCCTCCCCAAATATAACAATATTTATATATATATTTATATATATTATTATAAGAGCTTACCTCATCACAAGTCTCATGCTGTGAACTCATCTTTCCTGAAAATGATATAAATAGAAGTTATTAGACAATTATCATCATGTTTTGCCTCTCTACAAATTTACACACTACAAATTCACACACGAAACTACTCTCCATTTATTCCTGCTTTTACTACTAGTATGGTTTATTGAGGTCAAGTTATTGCAGTTAAACCAATCTGCAATATTCCTGCTTTTCCTAAAGTGTATTGTCATCCAGTTGTTGAGATTAGATCAATCTGCAATCATTTACATACACCAGGAGTTCTACTATGTTCTACTAGTCTCTTAACCCTTTAGCATTTAAACAGGCCATATCCGGCCAGAATTCTCTCACCTCTTTCTCTTCAAGCCGGCTGTAACTGGCCACTCATACTGATGTTAAAGTAATGCTCTCAAAATGAATATCGAAATCTCAAAGATTCGATATTATGTGAGATAAAGCCTTTACTGTGAAAATACAATAGTATATATAGAGTAATATAAATACTAAAGGGTTAAGATACCTTGGATTTTTTAATGTGCTCAAAGATTTTAAGTATACAACAATGAGTGGGCAGGGGGTAAGGCTGTACATGGCTCAATAGTTTGAGTATAAAGCAGCAACTGGCCCACTGATGTTGTTCAAACCATATATCCATCACATCCAGTCCACACTGTAAGGAGGTCATTTTGGTGCCGTGATAAAGTAAAGTACAACTTTTTTGCACATCTAACCCCCAAGCAGCAGGATCACTGCTTACAGAGAATGTAAACAAACATCATTCCTGTAATATCAAATGCTGACTAAGAGAAGAGGAGAGACAAACAGTACACAGACACATCAGACAGTAGATAGAGAGAGGAGACAGTATGTTCAGAAAAGGCTAAATTAAAGGAAGACAGTCAAGAGAAAAAAAAAACAAAGAAGAAATCACATGTAGTGGTTAGTCAGCCATTTCTGCGGTCTTGTCGGCAGGGCACAGCCACTCTACTGCAATACCCTAGGCCCAGAGCCCAATCATCCTCCCCCTTCACCTGTCCCCATTCTTCTGTGACACTAGAGTTCTTGCTATTCCACACCTCCATCCCATTTGTTCTTTCTTTTTCTCTATTTTCTCTCTATTTTTTCTATTTTAAATGGAAAAGAATGAAATGAAATTTCATTTCTCACTCTTAGTACGGCTGATACTTAAATGTAAGTATGTATACATACATATATGTATACAAACGTACAGTAGTATGTATATATACATACATGCACACACATATATATATATACGTATGGGTTTACCGAACATTTATTATAATGCTCGGTTTGTTTGTAAACAAACAGCCCAAATTAAGCCGTACAGTGTTCAGCAACCATCGTTGCCCTTTTGTTCAACACTGACAAAGGAATGATGAACTAGTTTCAAGCTTATTAGCTATCGTCAGCATCGTATACCTTCCTGTCGTATACTTTTCTATTTTACATTCCATTCTTCTCAATCTAAAATTTTATTTTTTTATTTTTCTATTAAACTGTATTTACATGATATATTCCATAAATAAAATTATATAATTGTAGTTTTTAAAAAAAAAACGGAAAAAATAATATAAATATGTTTGGTAAATAACTTACTGTCACACTGGTTCTGAAGAAGAAATTCCTACAAAGAAAAAGAACATGGAGAATTAATATTGAAACAAACTTGATTCTTTAATTATACATGAAATCGGATACAAATCTGATTGGTGTAGATGAAATTTTAACCATGAGAAGAAACTATAATAATAATTGTTTCTACTTTTGGCACAAGGCCAGCAATTACCCAGTGCATTACTGGTACTTTATTTTATTGATCCCATAAGGATGAAAGGCAAAGTTAACCTCGGCGGGATTTGAACTCAGAATGGCAAGGGCCTATAATAATAATAATGAAAATTACTGTGTACAGTGCTCAGGTGCACTACAACTCATCAAAGGTGCATGTATAGTACATAGAATAATGTACAAATTAGAGGAAAGTGAACAGCGTATCTCAAATTGTTTAGCAGAATAAATTTTATACCATAAAGAAGAAGAGATATCTAACATTGTGGACAGGGTTGAAAATGTACTTTTTGTTGTAATTGTTGTTGCTGTTTAAATTCAGGTCAGCCCTGATTTAAATAGACTTGTGCTTAACCCTTTAGCATTTAAACAGGCCGTATTCGGCCAGAATTCTCTCACCTCTTTCTGGTCAAACCAGCTGTAACTGGCCACTCATACCAATGTTATGGTATTGTTCTCAAAATAAATAACATCAAATCTCATAGATTCAATATTATGTGAAATAATTATGTGAGATCAAGCCTTTACTACGAAAATACAATAGCATATATAGAGTAATATAAATGTTAAAGGGTTAACGAAGTTCCAGTCATGAGAATCCCATCTTCTTCTTTATCAAAGACTAGCAGTAAAGCCCGGCGTTGCTCGGGGTCGCTCAGTAGCTGTGTTAAAGTTACAATGTTAAGTTTCTTTTTTGGCTTAAAAACTGTAATGTCTACTGTGCAGACTTGCATGTGGTGTTTTTGATTAATATTCCCTCAACCAACAATATGCCTTATGAAGTTAAGAAAACATAACGATAACTCGAATGTTATAACAAAAGAGGATGCTGGGGATAGAAACTGCACTGGTTATTTATTAACAAAGATCGAAAATGTAAACACTGCAACGCAGAGAAAAACATTAGCGTAACCAAATTATCAGTTATGTCTGTCTGCACGCCTATATCACCTCTCTGCACGACTGTCTGTCTGCACGCGTATATCACCTCTCTGCACGACTGTCTGTCTGCACGCGTATATCACCTCTCTGCACGACTGTCTGTCTGCACGCGTATATCACCTCTCTGCACGACTATCTGTCTGCACGACTGTCTGTCTGCACGCCTAACGAAATTTACAGATACAGCCCGGCGTTGCTCGGGGTCGCTCAGTAGCTGTGTTAAAGTTACAATGTTAAGTTTCTTTTTTGGCTTAAAGTCTGTCTGCACGCCTAACGAAATTTACAGATACATATATTTTAAATAAACTTATATAATTTTTGCTTTTTTTTTACGAAATATTTGCTTGTTTTACGTAGTCTTTAAATAAACTTGTCTTCAAGTAAAAATATTGTTTTAAAAGGCTTTTAAATGGAAATGAAGCAAAACGGAAGCTTAGTGTTCGAACTGATGAATTTTGCAGTGTGTTAATGTCATTTTAAACGCTGAGAAAGCCAGCGTAATTTTTTTAATTTTTGCACGCAGACGCTCAATGTAAACAGAACAAAGGGAAATAACTGATCACTTACGCTCAAAAATCGATACATTATATTCGATTTCGTCAGATAGGGCGGGTCAATTTGAAATATTTTTTTTACGATGTCTTCGCTAGGGCTCAATGTACAAGTATAGCAATTTCGGTGCAATTCCGTGAGAGATTCTAAGAGGAGATGTGTGCCAAAAATCGATAGACAGACAGACAACCACAGTTTTATATATATAGATAGATTACATTATCCAATGTGTTGTCACTTTAAGGAGGGCTGTGATATGAGGGAAATTTAATTGTTAAAAATTTAGTATCAGTACAGAGTGCACAGTACTTAGACAACATTACTACTTTTACACTTCACACTACTTTATCTATGAAGAAGCAATAATTGTTTCTACTTTAGGCACAAGGCCAGCAATTACCCAGTGCATTACTGGTACTTTATTTTATCGACCCCGTAAGGATGAAAGGCAAAGTTAACCTCGGCGGGATTTGAATTCAGACCATAAAGGGAGGACGTAACTATGCTGGAAAGCATGGCGTCCGACTCTCTACCGATACTGCCAATCCACACCCGGTATATGAAGAAGCAATAATGTAGAGTAGAGAGTACCGTACAGTGCAAACTCAAAAATACTTACTATTTGCAGTCTTTGTCCACTGGATTTAGCAAGTTGGTATGCTGGAATAGTATAAAATAATGGTGTAAATCAGAGATTAAAAACACATGTATTTCATTAGAAATGTATGGAATGGTATGGTTCTATGACTCCTAATCGAGTCATAGGGGCAACATAGTGAGATAAAGTGTTTCTTGGGTATTTTAAATCTGGCAGGGCCCATCTCCTCTCCAGGTCTGATTTACACCATTACAGTAGATTTTTTTCCAGAGAGAGAAAGATATATAGAGGAAGAATCAACACCAGTATTTGACTGGTAATTTTTTTTATCAACCTCGAAAGGATCAAAGGTAAATTTGACCTTGGTGGGATTTGAACCGAGACAGCAGAAAGCCGGAGTGAATACCGCAAAGCATTCTACCCAACATTCAAACAACTATAATCACCTGACCAATGAGACCTCATTTCATATTAACTGCAGCTCAAATAATCACAGGAAGAGTCAGTGCATTTTTCCAACTTACATAAACCGAAAGCACCAAAACATTTTTTGGAAAAACTTTTCCAAGAAGCCAGAGTAGCTGCCACAATAGGTTAGGGAGTTTATCAGTCAATGGATTAAGACAAAAGCTAGAGAAGGAGCACATCTTTAAAAACTGTGTAATTACAGTTCTGATTAGATTTTGGGTTTTTATCAGCTCCATTGTATTGGTAGTTAAGTGCTAACTAAATTAATGTTTAATTAATTAAAATTGCATTCATAACGAAGAGATAAAAAAGGCTTGATTAATTCTGGTCAAAAAAAGCAGGAGAAACAATTTAGAATCTAGATCAATCAAGATTAATTGTAAATTGAATGTGCATATGCAATGAGAGTCTGATTTTTGGCAAGTACAGTGGCAACTCCAGACATGTTTTTTTCAGTTTTATTAGGCTTCCTCAGCAAAGCAAAGTCTTTACTAGTATGTACCAGATCCTATCATCATCATCGTTGTCATCGTTTAACGTCCATTTTCCACGCTAGCATGGGTTAGACAGGTTGTCCTGTTAGAGGCAAGCTGGGTCAGGTGATCATGTCTTACTCATATAGAACTGTTTCTGGCTAGATTTCTGTGGCTGGATGCCGTTCCTAACGCCAACCACATTTACAGTGAGTACTGGGTGCTTTTTCTCGTGATTCCTACACAACCACTTTGCAGTGTGGGCTGGTTGCTTTTAGTTGTGACACCTACACGACCACCTTACAAAGTGGGCTGTGTGCCATGACACCTACATGATGACTTTGCAGAAAGAAATCTGCTGTATACAAACCTGAAGAGGAGATGGGCTCCACCTATTTTTCAAAAAAGCCCTATAAACGCTGTATGTCAATACAGTGCTCCTATGACTCCCTCGGGAGTTAGGGAACTAGAAACTATCTTTAAAAGAAATTTATTAAAAATAAATGAAAAAACAGAAAACAAAGGAAATGTAATTACCTGTCATATTGGGATTGTTCGGTGAATAATAATTAATCTGCAAAGAAAAAGAGAAACTAAATAGAAAACATTCTAAAAAATATTCACATAAAAGTAAAGAAAATGAAGTTAAAGAAATATTTTGACATAAATCTGTTATTATTCCTAGGACAAGCCAGATATACTGTCACCTGTAGGACAAAGAGATGGTATCATTTATAGAGCTGTCCTAGAACAGCCCAGATATACTGTCACCTGTAGGACAAGACAGAGATGGTGTCATTTTCAGAATAAGCCAAAGATGCTATTATTCTTAAAACTGGCTGGCATTTCTAGTTCCAGTCAGAGATACTATCATGTCTAGAACTGGCCAGAGATATAGGCATTTCTAGAAATGTCCAGAGATGATTTCATCTCTTGAGTCAATCATAGATATGGCTACCTCGAACGCTGGTCAGAAATACTATCACATCATCTCTAGTATCAGACAGAGATGGCATTTCTAGAACTAACCAGAAACCGTCATTCTTTGAAACAATTATAAATCTGTCATATCTTGAAACAGTTAGCTTCAGTCATCTATAGAACCAACTATACCTGTTACTACTACCAGAAGAGTATACACCTGTATATTTAAAACAATACTCCATCATAGAGATCTCTATAACTTTCCAGACCAACAAACAACTTGAGAAATTATGTGTTGGTGATAGCATTTCTAGAACTATTTAGAAGATAACAAACATTTCTGGAACTAATATAAGTTTCAGATATCTTGGAATATTTCAAGATTTACAGACATTGAAATTAGATCAGCATTAATTAAAAAAAGAAGGAATTTAGTTCCAAAAGCAGACAACATGAAACTCTAATATGGAATTCATTTTACAATAACACGGTAGCCACGGAGTAGGCAGACCCAGAAAAACCTGGGACGACCTGATAAACTCCGACCTCACACACTTACACCTCTCCAAGACAATGTCACTGGACCGAGATCTTTGGCGGCACTCAGTAATAGAGAAGACCCGCCTTACCTAAATACAAAGTAAAACCTACTACAGTCAGTAGGCATCTCTAACAAAATACACCCCCCGTCCCACCACCCCCACCCCATCCACACCGCCCCTTTCAATGTAAAGTTATGTTGGTGCCACAACATCCAGGCCGAAACAAATGAGATCGTGTAGGTGTCACGACAAAAAAACACACAGTCCACGCTGTAATGTGGCCGTGTAGGCAACACGGTAAAAACCTCCCAGCCCCACACTGTAAATGTGGTTGGTGTTAGGAAGGGCATCCAGCCGTAGAAAACCCGCCAGACAGTCCACGCTGTAATGTGGCCGTGTAGGCAACACGGTAAAAACCTCCCAGCCCCACACTGTAAATGTGGTTGGTGTTAGGAAGGGCATCCAGCTGTAGAAAACCCGCCAGACAGTCCGCGCTGTAATGTGGCCGTGTAGGCAACACGGTAAAAACCTCCCAGCCCCACACTGCAAATGTGGTTGGTGTTAGGAAGGGCATCCAACTGTAGAAAACCTGCCAGACAGTCCTATGCGAGCAAGACAACCACTCTTGCCTCAAGTGGGAAAACTCCCGTCCAAACCCATGCAAACGTGGAACATGGACGTTAAACGATGATGATGATGATGATGATGATGATGAATAACAAACAAAGATATGTCAGTTTCTACTTACATCTGCTCCTGAATACAGAATCTTCATTGTCTTCAGCACATCATCTTCTTGTGCAGCTTTTAGGAGGGCCTATAGGAGATGAAATGAATTATACTTCATAAGACATATTCATTTACCAGGATAATCATCCTTATCACCAAAATGCAATAAATCTCTAATTTTTCATATCTTTGCTTCTCTCAATTACTTTCGATAACAAATCTAATAAAATATACACACACACACATATATATACATATATATACTAATAGACAAGCAAGGAAAATAGACATTAAATGATGATTATATACATATATATATATATATATATACAAGCAAGGAAAATAGACATTAAATGATGATTATATACATATATATATATATATATATATACAAGCAAGGAAAATAGACATTAAATGATGATTATATACATATATATATATACAAGCAAGGAAAATAGACATTAAATGATGATTATATATATATATATATATACAAGCAAGGAAAATAGACATTAAATGATTATATACATATATATACAAGCAAGGAAAATAGACATTAAATGATGATTATATATATATATATATATATATATATATATATATATATATATATATATATATATATATATATATATATATATATATATATATATATATATATATATATATATATATATATATATATATATATATATATATATATATATATATATATATATATATATATATATATATATAATCATCATCATCAATGAAGGCACATGGCTTAGTGGTTAGAGCATTGGCTTTGATCGAAAGGTTGTGAGTTCAATTCTCAGACCGGGCGATGTGTTGTTTCCTTGAGCAAGACACTTTATTTCACATTGCTCCAGTTTACTCAGCTGTAGAAATGAGATGATAGGGACTGGGGTCCCTATCATTCCACCGCAAAGTGGTCGTGGAGGTGCCACGGCAAAAAAGCACTCAGCACTCACTGTAAATGAGGTTGGTGTTAGGAAGGGCATCCAGCTGTAGAAATCAAGCCAGAATCAGTTCCCGTCCCACCCTTGCAGCTGAGTAAACTGGAGCAATGTGAAATAAAGTGTCTTGCTCAAGGAAACAACACATCACCCAGTCTGAGAATTGAACTCACAACCTTTCGATTGCAAGGCCAATGCTCTAACCACTAAGCCATGTGCCTCCATGTGCTATATATATATATATATATATATATATAAAAAATAATTAAGCCAAATATGTAAAATTTGGGTTCGTTTATTATAAATTATAGAAGTGTGTTTTACTCCATCAATACGTCAATCCACCTCCTGGTTGTGTTGTTATTCCTCTGAGGAACTGGAATCATATATATATATATATCCAGGATTCCTTTTTCCATTACCATTATAAGGGGTCTGACGAGCCGCAGATTACTACAGAGTCGGGATAGATCGATACAGATCGAACCTTGAGCTGATCAGTGGTGAAACGCGCGTCACCAACCAATAAACGTAATGAAGGAGGTAACCAATTGTCCTTGTTATTTTATTTCACTAAATATATATATATATATAGAGAGAGAGAGAGAGAGAGCAAATATTATTAGCATAGATTAATAAAAAAAAATTTTTTTTAAAGAATGAAAACAAATAGTCAAATAAAATTACCTCATTTAAGTCCTCATGATTTTTATAAGCAGGATGGTAGTTAACAAAAGCTTTGTTCTTGTATTTATTGTGAATAAACCGCTTACGTTCTACTTCATTTGTGTCCCAGTCAATGACAAAGTCTGGATTTTTACTAAATTCCCAAAAGTTATTTGCATTATCATTACCAATCATAAGAAGTAACTGCAATGTTAAAGAAAGAAAAAAAAAAAAAAATTGTGATCATTTACTTTTTCTGATTATATTTTGGATCATACCAATTACAATTAAACATAGATATGTAAATATAAAATAATAACTGGGTCATAGCAACTGGATCGTAGCAACTGGATCGTAGCAACTGAACCGTAGCAACTGGATCAGAGCAACTAGATCGTAGCAACTGAACCGTAGCAATTGGGTCATAGCAACTGGATCGTAGCAACTGGACCATAGCAACTGGGTCATAGTAACTGGATCGTAGCAACTGAACCGTAGCAACTGGGTCATAGCAACTAGATCGTAGCAACTGAACCGTAGCAACTGGGTCATAGCAACTGGATCGTAGCAACTGGATCAGAGCAACTGGATCGTAGCAACTGAACCGTAGCAACTGGATCAGAGCAACTAGATCGTAGCAACTGAACCGTAGCAATTGGGTCATAGCAACTGGATCGTAGCAACTGGACCATAGTGACTGGGTCATAGTAACTGGATCGTAGCAACTGAACCGTAGCAACTGGGTCATAGCAACTAGATCGTACCAACTGAACCGTAGCAACTGGGTCATAGCAACTGGATCGTAGCAACTGGACCATAGCGACTGGGTCATAGTAACTGGATCGTAGCAACTGAACCGTAGCAACTGGGTCATAGCAACTGGACCGTAGCGACTGGGTCATAGTAACTGGGTCATAGCAACTAGATCGTAGCAACTGGGTCATAGCGACTGGGTCATAGTAACTGGATCGTAGCAACTGAACCGTAACAACTGGATCGTAGCAACTGGACCATAGCGACTGGGTCATAGTAACTGCAATGATGCATAGATCGTCTTAACCCAGCCGTCGGCCAACCTTTTGGACCTCGCGGCCCACTAAATTCATCATTTTAAATCCCACGGACCACTGATATGAATTTAAAAAAAATAAATAAATCATCATCATCATCATCATCATCATTTTACGTCCGCTTTCCCCTGCTTGCAAGGGTGGGACGGGTCTTATTAAGCACGGCATCTCTCCATTTGTCACGGTCCTTCGTCATCTCCTCCGTGAGCTTCAGCGATCTGAGGTCTGCTCTCACCACCTCCGCCCATGTTTTACATTTGTAAAATAATTGTCTCTACTTTTGGCACAAGGCCAGCAATTACCCAGAGTGCATTACTGGTACTTTTATTTTATCGACCCCCCGTAAGGATGAAAGGCAAAGTCAACCTCGGCGGGATTTGAACTCAGATCGTAAAGGGACGTAACTATGCTGGAAAGCATGGCGTCCGACCCTCTACCGATACTGCCAATCCACCGCCATTTGTAAAATAATGATCAGAGAACTTCCATTATAAACTCCCTTATAAACTCTATAAAAGAAAACCAATACCAATACTAATAATACTAATATTAATACCAATACAACTTACTTCTATTAATACTAATACAAAGACAACTTACTTCTATTAATACTAATACAAAGATAACTTACTTCTATTAATACTAATACAAAGACAACTTACTTCTATTAGTGACGTGGTCCATACTTTAACATCTAAGGTCATTGACTTTACCACATTAAAATCTCGATGAATTCCTAAAAGAAATAAACAAAAAAGAATAGAAAAAGAAAAACAAGTTGATTTAGAAATATATATAAATACAAAGCAAAACCTACTACAGTCAGTAGGCATCTCTATCAAAACACACCCCCACCCCATCCACACCACCCCTTTCAATGTAAAGCTATGTTGGTGCCACAACATCCAGGCCGAAACAAATGAGGTCATGTAGGTGTCACGACAAAAAAAACACACAGTCCACGCTGTAATGTGGCCGTGTAGGCAACACGGTAAAAACCTCCCAGTTCCATACTGTAAATGTGGTTGGTGTTAGGAAGGGCATCCAGCTGTAGAAAACCCGCCAGACAGTCCACGCTGTAATGTGGCCGTGTAGGCAACACGGTAAAAACCTCCCAGCCCCACACTGTAAATGTGGTTGGTGTTAGGAAGGGCATCCAGCTGTAGAAAACCCGCCAGACAGTCCACGCTGTAATGTGGCCGTGTAGGCAACACGGTAAAAACCTCCCAGCCCCACACTGTAAATGTGGTTGGTGTTAGGAAGGGCATCCAGCTGTAGAAAACCCGCCAGACAGTCCACGCTGTAATGTGGCCGTGTAGGCAACACGGTAAAAACCTCCCAGTTCCATACTGTAAATGTGGTTGGTGTTAGGAAGGGCATCCAACTGTTGAAAACCCGCCAGACAATCCTATGCGAGCAAGACAACCACTCTTGCCTCAAGTGGGAAAACCCCCGTCCAAACCCATGCAAGCGTAGAATATGGACGCTAAACGATGATGATGATGATGATGATGATGAAACATTCTCAACTGAATCCTAGACTTGAACTCGGAGTCATATAAACAGAAGTCCCAGGATATGGAACCACTACCATCATCAAAGGTGATGGATTGGCAAAATTGGTAGAGCATCGGACACCTTGCTGTGTGGCATTGAATGACAGCCTTTTACGTTCTGAGTTCAAATCCCGCCGAGGTCAACTTTGCCTTTCATCCTTACGGGGGGGGGGGGGGGGGGCGATAGAATAAAGTACCAGTCATACACTGGGATCGATTTAATCGACTTTCCCCTCCCCACAAATTACTGGCTTTGTGCCTATACTAGAAATCATTATCATCATCATCATCATCATCATCTTCAACATCACTGTTTAACATGTATTTTTCCATGCAAGCATGAGTTAGATGGATTGTCCCGTTGTGAGACAAGTCATGTCTTGCTCATACAGGACTGTTTCTGGCTTGATTCTACGGTTGGATGACCTTGCTAACACCAACTACATTTACAGTGTGGACTGGGTGCTTTTTGTTATGACACCAACACGACCACTTTACAGTGTGGACTGGGTGTTTTTCGTCATGACACCAACACGACCACTTTACAGTGTGGACTGGGTGTTTTTTGTCATGACACCAACACGACCACTTTACAGTGTGGACTGGGTGTTTTTTGTCATGACACCAACACGACCACTTTACAATGTGGACTGGGTGTTTTTTGTCATGACACCAACACGACCACTTTACAGTGTGGACTGGGTGTTTTTTGTCATGACACCAACACAACCACTTTACAATGTGGACTGGGTGTTTTTTGTTATGACACCAACACGACCACTTTACAGTGTGGACTGGGTGTTTTTCGTCATGACACCAACACGACCACTTTACAGTGTGGACTGGGTGCTTTTTGTCATGAGAACCAACACGACCACTTTACAGTGTGGACTGGGTGTTTTTTGTCATGACACCAACACGACCACTTTACAGTGTGGACTGGGTGTTTTTCGTCATGACACCAACACGACCACTTTACAGTGTGGACTGGGTGCTTTTTGTCATGACACCAACACGACCACTTTACAATGTGGACTGGGTGTTTTTCGTCATGACACCAACACGACCACTTTACAATGTGGACTGGGTGCTTTTTGTCATGACACCAACACGACCACTTTACAATGTGGACTGGGTGCTTTTTGTCATGACACCAACACGACCACTTTACAATGTGGACTGGGTGTTTTTCGTCATGACACCAACACGACCACTTTACAGTGTGGACTGGGTGTTTTTTGTCATGACACCAACACGACCACTTTACAGTGTGGACTGGGTGCTTTTTGTCATGACACCAACACGACTACTTTACAGTGTGGACTGGGTGTTTTTTGTCATGACACCAACACGACCACTTTACAGTGTGGACTGGGTGCTTTTTGTCATGACACCAACACGACTACTTTACAGTGTGGACTGGGTGTTTTTTGTCATGACACCAACACGACCACTTTACAATGTGGACTGGGTGCTTTTTGTCATGACACCAACACGACTACTTTACAGTGTGGACTGGGTGTTTTTTGTCATGACACCAACACGACCACTTTACAGTGTGGACTGGGTGCTTTTTGTCATGACACCAACACGACTACTTTACAGTGTGGACTGGGTGTTTTTCGTCATGACACCAACACAACCACTTTACAATGTGGACTGGGTGTTTTTTGTTATGACACCAACACGACCACTTTACAGTGTGGACTGGGTGTTTTTCGTCATGAGACCAACACGACCACTTTACAGTGTGGACTGGGTGCTTTTTGTCATGAGAACCAACACGACCACTTTACAGTGTGGACTGGGTGTTTTTTGTCATGACACCAACACGACCACTTTACAGTGTGGACTGGGTGTTTTTCGTCATGACACCAACACGACCACTTTACAGTGTGGACTGGGTGCTTTTTGTCATGACACCAACACGACCACTTTACAATGTGGACTGGGTGTTTTTCGTCATGACACCAACACGACCACTTTACAATGTGGACTGGGTGCTTTTTGTCATGACACCAACACGACCACTTTACAATGTGGACTGGGTGTTTTTCGTCATGACACCAACACGACCACTTTACAATGTGGACTGGGTGCTTTTTGTCATGACACCAACACGACCACTTTACAATGTGGACTGGGTGTTTTTTGTCATGACACCAACACGACCACTTTACAGTGTGGACTGGGTGCTTTTTGTCATGACACCAACACGACCACTTTACAATGTGGACTGGGTGCTTTTTGCCATGACACCAACACGACCACTTTACAGTGTGGACTGGGTGCTTTTTGTTATGACACCAACATGACCACTTTACAGTGTGGACTGGGTGCTTTTTGTCATGACACCAACACGACCACTTTACAATGTGGACTGGGTGTTTTTCGTCATGACACCAACACGACCACTTTACAATGTGGACTGGGTGCTTTTTGTCATGACACCAACACGACCACTTTACAATGTGGACTGGGTGCTTTTTGTCATGACACCAACACGACCACTTTACAATGTGGACTGGGTGTTTTTCGTCATGACACCAACACGACCACTTTACAATGTGGACTGGGTGCTTTTTGCCATGACACCAACACGACCACTTTACAGTGTGGACTGGGTGCTTTTCGTCATGACACCAACACGACCACTTTACAGTGTGGACTGGGTGCTTTTTGTCATGACACCAACACGACCACTTTACAATGTGGACTGGGTGTTTTTCGTCATGACACCAACACGACCACTTTACAATGTGGACTGGGTGCTTTTTGTCATGACACCAACACGACCACTTTACAATGTGGACTGGGTGCTTTTTGTTATGACACCAACACGACCACTTTACAATGTGGACTGGGTGTTTTTCGTCATGACACCAACACGACCACTTTACAATGTGGACTGGGTTCTTTTTGCCATGACACCAACACGACCACTTTACAGTGTGGACTGGGTGCTTTTCGTCATGACACCAACACGACCACTTTACAGTGTGGACTGGGTGCTTTTTGTCATGACACCAACACGACCACTTTACAGTGTGGACTGGGTGCTTTTTGTCATGACACCAACACGACCACTTTACAGTGTGGACTGGGTGCTTTTTGTCATGACACCAACACGACCACTTTACAGTGTGGACTGGGTGCTTTTCGTCATGACACCAACACGACCACTTTACAGTGTGGACTGGGTGCTTTTCGTCATGACACCAACACGACCACTTTACAGTGTGGACTGGGTGCTTTTTGTCATGACACCAACACGACCACTTTACAGTGTGGACTGGGTGCTTTTCGTCATGACACCAACACGACCACTTTACAGTGTGGACTGGGTGCTTTTCGTCATGACACCAACACGACCACTTTACAGTGTGGACTGGGTGCTTTTCGTCATGACACCAACACGACCACTTTACAGTGTGGACTGGGTGCTTTTCGTCATGACACCAACACGACCACTTTACAGTGTGGACTGGGTGCTTTTTGTCATGACACCAACACGACCACTTTACAGTGTGGACTGGGTGTTTTTTGTCATGACACCAACACGACCACTTTACAGTGTGGACTGGGTGTTTTTTGTCATGACACCAACACGACCACTTTACAGTGTGGACTGGGTGCTTTTTGTCATGACACCAACACGACCACTTTACAGTGTGGACTGGGTGCTTTTTGTCATGACACCAACACGACCACTTTACAATGTGGACTGGGTGTTTTTTGTCATGACACCAACACGACCACTTTACAGTGTGGACTGGGTGTTTTTCGTCATGACACCAACATAACCACTTTACAGTGTGGACTGGGTGCTTTTTGTCATGACACCAACACGACCACTTTACAGTGTGGACTGGGTGCTTTTTGTCATGACACCAACACGACCACTTTACAGTGTGGACTGGGTGCTTTTTGTCATGACACCAACACGACCACTTTACAGTGTGGACTGGGTGCTTTTTGTCATGACACCAACACGACCACTTTACAGTGTGGACTGGGTGCTTTTTGTCATGACACCAACACGACCACTTTACAATGTGGACTGGGTGTTTTTTGTCATGACACCAACACGACCACTTTACAGTGTGGACTGGGTGCTTTTTGTCATGACACCAACACGACCACTTTACAATGTGGACTGGGTGCTTTTTGTCATGACACCAACACGACCACTTTACAGTGTGGACTGGGTGTTTTTCGTCATGACACCAACACGACCACTTTACAGTGTGGAGTGGCTGTTTTTTGTCACGGCAAAGCATGTTGTCCGACACTCTACTGGTTCTGCCAATGCGCCGCCATCTTGACGATAATCATAATGAAACTAGCTATTCCGTTAAAAAATAAACAATCAAACAAAATCTCACCTGAACATTTCAAACAAAGCACCATTCCCAGATCAATAGCAGCCCAAGTTGGTTCTGAAACAAAAAACATAACCATTGTTAGATATTTGGTACTGTCATTTTTAATTTAAGCCTTTATAATATAATAAAGGGAAGAGTGCGGGATTGTGACATCATCATCATCATCATCATCATTTTACGTCCACTTTTCCCTGCTTGCAAGGGTGGGACGGGAACTGATTCTGGCTTGATTTCTACAGCTGGATGTCCTTCCTAACACCAACCTCATTTACAGTGAGTGCTGGGTGCTTTTTTTTCCGTGGCACCTCCACGACCACTTTGCAGTGTGGACTGGGTGCTTTTTTTTGCCATGGCACCTCCACGACCACTTTGCAGTGGAATGATAAGGACCCCAGTCCCTATCATCTCATTTCTACCGATGAGTAAACTGAAGCAATGTGAAATAAAGTGTCTTGCTCAAGGAAACAACACATCACCCGGTCTGAGAATTGAACTCACAACCTTTCGATTGCAAGGCCAATGCTCTAACCACTAAGCCATGTGCCTCCATATATATATATATATACACACACACACACATACATGCATATGTATAGACCATTCCACCAATATACATGATGAGACACACAAAACAAATTAAAACCAACACACACTCACTCACATGTCCCTCTTTTTCTATTTTTAATTTTCTAATCTATCTACTTGTATTCTCCTGACAAAGGACTAAAGTCCAAAATGTTGAACTTCTTTTCTCCCTTTCATCCAAAGCATGAACCTAATAACACTAATTGTTCTTCTTATCTCAGTGTTTGTCATTATATATATATATATATATATTGGAAAATGTGTGAAATCCTTGGTCTAAAGTCTGTCTTAAGCCAGAAGGCTCATTTGGCCGGTACTTATCCCGGTTTCATGGCGTGAAGCGACTGAGAATACAAGACTCCCCCCTGGACAGGATACCAGTCCATCGCAGGGTTAAATCTCCAGCTATTGCTGGTACTCATTTTCAGCTGAGTATACTGGAGCAACGTGAAATGAAGTGTTTTGCTCAAGAACCCAACACCCAGCCCAGGAATCGAACTCATGACATTATGATCGTAAGTCCAACCCTCTTACCACTAGGCTACGTGCCTCCACGAAATCCTTGGTACAGTTAGGTATATTTGAAAAAAGGAAAAGAATGACTTCACTTGTAGTTCTAAACTATTTGATTTAATTTTATAATATTATAATATTATAAAATTAAATCAAATTGTTTAGAACTACAAGTGAAGTCATTCTTTTCCTTTTTTCAAATATATATATATATATATAATATATAAGAACAAAAGATGGTTAAAAGAGTTCCATGTATTTTATTATGCGCATTTCAAAAACAAATATCATCATGCAATAATATTTGTGTTTTCATCAGATAAAACAGGAAGACATGATATGAAGGTTAAAAAACACTTGTGGATAGTTCAGTTTTAAATCAACATATGAGAAGTAGTTTTAGATTGATGTGTGATATTGGGAAAAATATTTTATTTAGAGGGGGGGGGATGAAAAATAGGAGGAGATGAGAGTAAAAAGTGGAGAGGGAGGAGTATAATGAGGAAGGATGAGATAGGGGGAGAGATGGATGATAGAGAGAGAGAGATAGCTTTTATAACTGAGAAAGATATATTATATATTATGTATACTCCAGTCCTACAAACTGTAGAGTGCTTCTTATCCGATATCTGCATTGCTTTATTGTACTACAATAAAACTCACCTCCTACATATATATATATATATATATATTGGAAAAGAGTCAGGATCCCGATGGCTGAGCTTCGGCTGTTTCGACAGCTAGATCCGAACTGATCTTTTCCTATTACCCACTCTACTACCCTAAGTATTGAGTACTCTGGTGCTTTATGGTCTACCTAGTATCTTACCACACCCTCTTTGTTTTATATATATATATATATATATATATATATATATATAGACTCTATTAGTCTACATATATAGTCTACATATTAAAACATAACTGAGGAGCTTCCGATTCCAAAGTCAGGTTCGATCATTAATCCATCATTCCTCGAGCTGATCGACAATGAAACATATGTAATATGTAATCAAATATGTATATGATGCAATACTGATTCTTTGTTCCCTTATATATTAATACTATATATATATATTGTCGAAAATGAACGAACAAAACACAGGAAGCAGTTGTACACAGTTATATTAGGTTCACGCTTGGGAGAAGTGGGGGCGGTTTCAACGTTTTTGACATAAGTCCTTCATCAGGAAAAGTTTTGAAAGGGACAGAACAAAAAATCTGAGAGGCAGAAAGAAGGGAAGTTATAAAGTAAAAAATACAATATAATGATAAAAATAAAAATATATTTGATATATATATAGCTTACCTTCCATTCCACAGTCACCACAAGCTTTGTTACTAGCATTCTCCCAGATTTTTCTTGAAATCTGAAATTTAGAAATATATACATGTGTTACGCTGGTATGGGCATGTGATGCGTATGAAGGATGACAGCTGCATAAAAAGGTGCAGAGCACTAGAAGTTGATGGAAACCGCGGAGTGGGGAGACCCAAGATGACTTGGGATGAGGTGATAAAAGCCGACCTTACCCAACTACACCTCTCAAAGTCAATGACACACGACCGTGACTTCTGGCGTCACGCAGTAATACAGGGTACCCGACCTCCCATGGGTACATGCTGAAGCATATAAACAATATGCCCCCCCCCCCCCCCCCCCCCACCGCAAGGTGGTCGTGGAGGTGCCACGGCAAAAAAGCACCCAGCCCACACTGTAAAGTGGACGTGTAGGCGCCACGAAAAAGCACCCAGCACTCACTGTAAATGAGGTTGGTGTTAGGAAGGGCATCCAGCTGTAGAAATCAAGCCAGATCAGTTCCTGTATGAGCAAGGCATGGTCAGCCGACCAGACACTGCCCACAACAGGACAACCCGTCTAACCCATGCTAGCGTGGAAGAACGGACGTAAAACGGTGATGATGATGATGATGATGTGTCAAATTTTTTCTATCAAGGTTTATATATTTTTCTGGTCTAAATTTATCAATGTTAGTGCTGCAGCATGGCAATAACAGTAACAGTTTGAATCAACTAATTAATTAAAGAATTAAATCATAGAACTAACTTTACCTGTCTGTCTGACTTTAACATTTTGTTTCAACTTGAATTGATATTAGTTTTGCTTGACCCTTTAGCATTTAAAACGGTCATATCCGGCCAGAATTCTCTCACCTTTTTCTGTTCAAACTGACCATAACCGGCCGCTCATACTTATGTTAAGATATTGTTCTCAAAATATATCATATCAATATCTCATAGATTCGCTATTATGTGAGATGATTATGTAAAATAAAGTGTTTATTGTGAAATGGCAATAGTAAAAATAGAGTAATGTAAATGCTAAAGGATTAATTTACATTAACTATATATAGCTATATATATATGTAGGAGGTGAGTTTTATTGTAGTACAATAAAGCAATGCAGATATCGGATAAGAAGCACTCTACAGTTTGTAGGACTGGAGTATACATAAAACAGCACAGTTCCCATGACTTTCGCAAACATTTTTTCACGCTCAGAGTTGCTGAAGCATGGAACAAACTACCTGCATCAGTTGTTAGCTGTCAAGACACTGCATCCTTTAAGGCCTCCATGCTTCCCGAGATCCGCCAACACTACAACTAACACATACACACATGTATTTCCCTGGCATTTGTGTATTATTCTATGTACTATATTGACGAGTTGTAGTGCACCTGAGCACTTTACACAATAATTTCATTATTATTATTTTATATAAGATCAAAAGATGGTTAAAAGAGTTCCATGTATATGTTGATTCAAAACTGTACTATTCACAAGTGTTTTTTAACCTTCATATCATGTCTTCCTATTTTATCTGATGAAAACACAAATATTATTGCATGATGATATTTGTTTTTGAAATGCGCATACTAAAATACATGGAACTCTTTTAACCATCTTTTGATCTTATATATAGCTATATATATCATCATCATCATCATCATCATCATTTTACGTCCGCTTTTTCCCTGCTTGCAAGGGTGGGACGGGTCTTATTCAGCACAGCATCTCTCCACTCGTCACGGTCCCTCGTCATCTCCACCGTGAGCTTCAATGATCTGAGGTCTGTTCTCACCACCTCCGCCCATGTTTTTCGTGGTCTACCTCTACCACGTCTTCCTTCAACTGGCATTTCCTGGCACTTCTTCACCCATCGGTCATCCTCCATGCGCATCACATGTCCATACCACCTCAGTCTCCTCTCCCGTACACTACATTCTATCCCTCTCAGACACAGTTTCTCTCTCAACACATTTATGCTGGGTCGTTCACGCACATTTACACTGCACATCCAACGGAGCATGCTTGCCTCATTTCTCTCCAGCCGTCGCATATCCTCTGCGGTAGCTGCCCATGTCTCACTACCATGCAGCATCGCGCTCCTCACACAGGCATCATACAACCGGCCTTTCGTACGCAGGGAGAAACCCTTCTTCGTCAACAGAGGAAGCAGCTCCCTAAACTTCTTCCAACCCATCCTTATTCTAGATACTATGGCCTCGGAACACCCTCCTCCCATGCTAATCTGATCTCCTAGGTACCGGAAGCTATCCACCACTTCTATAGCGCCCTCTCGCATTTGAAAAATATATATATATATACAATATAGTTTATACTCATGAAAATTTCAAAATCATGCCATCTAAACATTGTATGTTGATCAGTTGCTTCGGCTTATAAATGGAGTTTGGATATTTTCCCCATTTCTCAGACATAAAATAAGGGGTTGGCTTATATTTGGATCAGCTTATATTCGAATATGACTGGCAAGCAGCTCGGCAACAGTATCTCTATCAGTGAGCTGCTCAACATTACCAAACTTAACCAATTACATCAATTGTCAAGTCAAGAGTACTCAAACTATACGATCATATAAAAAGATCAACTCGTGGTGTGAGTAGGTTATGCCTGGAAGGAAGGTTGGCTGGTAAAAGAAGCAGAGGCAAGCAGCCAAAATTATGGCTTGACAATGTCAACTTATGGACTGGACTTGATCTTTGCTCTTTGAACACTACTGTTCGTGATCAAAAGGTATTCCTAGAAGGAAGGTAGGCTGGTAAGAGAAGCAGAGGCAGGCAGCCAAAATGATGGCTTGACAATGTCAACTTATGGACTGGACTTGATCTTTGCTCTTTGAACACTACTGTTCGTGATCAAAAGGTATTCCTAGAAGGAAGGTAGGCTGGTAAGAGAAGCAGAGGCCGGCAGCCAAAATGATGGCTTGACAATGTCAACTTATGGACTGGACTTGATCTTTGCTCTTTGAACTCTGCTGCTGGTGATAGAAATTTGTGGAGAAGAATATCTCATGTTGATGCGTAGTCTGCAACTGGCGGAGTTTAGTATCACAAGAAGAATTAAAAACAACACTAACAAGTGTCTAACAATGGTTATGTCTTTTGTTTCAGAACCAACTTGGGCTGCTATTGATTTAGCGTCACAAGAATATTCGAATATATATGGTAGATTAGAAATGAAATAACATTACACCACACCAAAGTTTCTTCCTATAAGTATTAACCCTTTCTGTTCAAACTGGCTGTAAATGACTACTCATACTTATGTTGAGGCATTCTTCTCAAAATAAATATCATCAAAATCTCATAGATTGAAATTATGTGAGGTAATTATGTGAAATAAAGTGTTTACAATGAAAATACAATAGTATATATAGAGTAATCATCATCATCATCATCATCATTTTACGTCCGCTTTTCCCTGCTTGCAAGGGTGGGACGGGAACTGATTCTGGCTTGATTTCTACAGCTGGATGCCCTTCCTAACACCAACCTCATTTACAGTGAGTGCTGGGTGCTTTTTTGCCGTGGCACCTCCACGACCACTTTGCAGTGGAATGATAGGGACCCCAGTCCCTATCATCTCATTTCTACAGCTGAGTAAACTGGAGCAATGTGAAATAAAGTGTCTTGCTCAAGGAAACAACACATCACTCGGTCTGAGAATTGAACTCACAACCTTTCGATTGCAAGGCCAATGCTCTAACCACTAAGCCATGTGCCTCCATAAGTAATGTAAATGCTAAAGGGTTAACAAAACTAAAATAAATAAAAAATCTTTGTGAAAGATTACAATAAGGTAAAACATTTCTACCTGTAAGTCTACTAATGCTGAATCAATGGAATTAGTCAAGGCTATTTTCCACTCTTTCATTTCTTGGGTCGCTTCAAATACCATGCTGAAAAAATGAAAGAGAAAACAACAGAGTTAACAGGAGTCATTAGTTGCCCAGTCAAATGATGGTGGATTGGCAGTGCCGGTGGAGCATCGGGCAACATGCGTTGTGGCACATAGTTATGAAGGAATACTGTGGATATAAAAAGAATTCCCAGCATGCAACAGTAACAGGGGAATACTGTGGGTATAGAAAGAATTCCCAGCATACAAACAGTAACAGGGGAATACTGTGGGTATATAAAGAATTCCCAGCATGCAACAGTAACATGGGAATACTGTGGATATAGAAAGAACTCCCAGCATGCAACAGTAACAGGAAAATACTGTGTGGTATATAAAGAATTCCCAGCATGCAACAGTAACAGGGGAATACTGTGGGTATAGAAAGAATTCCCAGCATGCAACAGTAACAGGGGAATACTGTGGGTATAGAAAGAACTCCCAGCATGCAACAGTAACAGGGGAATACTGTGTGGTATATAAAGAATTCCCAGCATGCAACAGAAACCTATGTGTATAGAAAGAATACCCAGCATGCAACAGTAACAGGGGAATACTGTGGGTATAG
This sequence comes from Eledone cirrhosa, assembly GCA_964016885.1. NCBI lineage: Eukaryota > Metazoa > Mollusca > Cephalopoda > Octopoda > Eledonidae > Eledone > Eledone cirrhosa. Next base: position 40,516,875 of record OZ024752.1, on the reverse strand, counting down.
AAAGAACTCCCAGCATGCAACAGTAACAGGGGAATACTGTGGGTACAGAAAGAACTCCCAGCATGCAACAGTAACAGGAAAATACTGTGTGGTATATAAAGAATTCCCAGCATGCAACAGAAACCTATGTGTATAGAAAGTATTCCCAGCATGCAACAGTAACAGGAAAATACTGTGTGGTATATAAAGAATTCCCAGCATGCAACAGTAACAGGAAAATACTGTGTGGTATATAAAGAATTCCCAGCATGCAACAGAAAGCTATGTGTATAGAAAGAACTCCCAGCATGCAACAGTAACAGGAAAATACTGTGTGGGATATAAAGAATTCCCAGCATGCAACAGAAAGCTATGTGTATAGAAAGAATTCCCAGCATGCAACAGTAACAGGAAAATACTGTGTGGTATATAAAGAATTCCCAGCATGCAACAGTAACAGGGGAATACTGTGGATATAGAAAGAACTCCCAGCATGCAACAGTAACAGGGGAATACTGTGGATATAGAAAGAATTCCCAGCATGCAACAGTAACAGGAATACAATGTGTATAGAAAGAATTCCCAGCATGCAACAGTAACAGGAAAATACTGTGTGGTATATAAAGAATTCCCAGCATGCAACAGTAACAGGGGAATACTGTGGGTATAGAAAGAATTCCCAGCATACAAACAGTAACAGGGGAATACTGTGGGTATATAAAGAATTCCCAGCATGCAACAGTAACAGGGGAATACTGTGGGTATAGAAAGAACTCCCAGCATGCAACAGTAACAGGAAAATACTGTGTGGTATATAAAGAAGTCCCAGCATGCAACAGTAACAGGGGAATACTGTGGGTATAGAAAGAACTCCCAGCATGCAACAGTAACAGGGGAATACTGTGGATATAGAAAGAATTCCCAGCATGCAACAGTAACAGGAAAATACTGTGTGGTATATAAAGAATTCCCAGCATGCAACAGAAAGCTATGTGTATATAAAGAATTCCCAGCATGCAACAGTAACAGGAAAATGCTGTGTCGTATAGAAAGAATTGCCAGCATGCAACAGTAACAGGAAAATGCTGTGTCGTATATAAAGAATTCCCAGCATGCAACAGAAAGCTATGTGTATATAAAGAATTCCCAGCATGCAACAGAAAGCTATGTGTATATAAAGAATTCCCAGCATGCAACAGTAACAGGAAAATGCTGTGTGGTATATAAAGAATTCCCAGCATGCAACAGTAACAGGGGAATACTGTGGGTATAGAAAGAATTCCCAGCATGCAACAGTAACAGGAATACAATGTATATAGAAAGAATTCCCAGCATGCAACAGTAACAGGGGAATACTGTGGGTACAGAAAGAACTCTCAGCATGCAACAGTAACAGGAAAATACTGTGTGGTATATAAAGAATTCCCAGTATGCAACAGAAAGCTATGTGTATAGAAAGAATTCCCAGCATGCAACAGTAACAGGAAAATACTGTGGGTATATAAAGAATTCCCAGCATGCAACAGAAAGCTATGTTAAGGTGACACATTGAAAACTTACTCTATATTACAGTAATGCGTGCACAGTTGCAGTTTATTTCGGGATATTTCTTTCACTGATGCCAATTTCATGTCAATCTCGTGAATTGGAGAAGCAATTTCATAATCCTAAACCAAAACAAACAAAAATAGAACATAAACTTGTTTCTGACAATCATCATCATCATCATCATCATCATCATCACCACCATTTAACGTCCATTTTAGTAATGAAATAAGATTTTTTAGTAAATCCCTCAAAGTTTTTCATTAATTAACCCTTTAGCATTTAAACTGGCCGTATCCGACCAGAATTCTCTCACCTCTTTCTGTTCAAACTGGCCATAACTGGCCACTCATACTGACATTAAGGTATTGTTCTCAAAATAAATAATATGAAAATCTCATAGATTCAATATTATCTGAGGTAAAGCCTTTACTGCGAAAATACAATAGTAAATATAAAGTAATGTAAATACTAAAGGGTTAAAATAGACTGTATTTCATTAGAAATGCTGTCATGAAAGGGTTAAACTGGACAATTTTGTACCATAGATCCAGGGGCAGTTTCAGTTGAATACAGGTTGAAATTAATTTTCTTATATCATCATCATCATCATCATTTTATGTCCGCTTTTTCCTTGCTTGCAAGGGTGGGACGGGAACTGATTCTGGCTTGATTTCTACAGCTGGATGCCCTTCCTAACACCAACCTCATTTACAGTGAGTGCTGGGTGCTTTTTTGCCGTGGCACCTCCACGACCACTTTGCATTTCTACAGCTGAGTAAACTGGAGCAACGTGAAATAAAGTGTCTTGCTCAAGAAAACAACACATCACCCGGTCTGAGAATTGAACTCACAACCTTTCGATTGCAAGGCCAATGCTCTAACCACTAAGCCATGTGCCTCCATATATATAAAAAAAAATAAAAAAAAATATTAATTACCTTTTGATTGTGGTAATAACAGAGAACACTGTGCTTCAGTGCAACAAAGAATCTACACCTTTCATTTCCAAACTTGATAATTCCCTGTCAAATAACAAGAAGACCACGAATCTGAGAAATATGATTTGATATTTTTCTGAGCATTGACTCCATTTTTTGCATGTTTATCTATACTATAGGACAGTGATTTGGTTGTTAGAATGTTTTGTAGTGTTCATTTTGGCTGTGCTCTCTAAGTTCAAATCCCTGCAAGATCAACTTTGCCTCTCACCCATTCAAGGTCGATAAAGAAAGTACCAGTCTAGTACTGGGGGTCGATTATTCCTCTATATCTCTTTCTCACTTCCATTCTCTCTCTCTCTCTCTCTCAATCATTCTCTGAAAGAAATCTGCAATATTCAGGCCTGGAGAGGGATGGGCTCTGGATGGGCTCTAAAATACCCACGAAATGCTGTATGGCAACATGGCACCACTATACAACTCTCTCAGGAGTTACAGGACCATACCATATATAACATAAAAAACAAACTTACTTTTTTGTCAGGATGGCACATACTTCCACCACTCACATACCCATTTGCAGGAGGCTGTTGGGATTCAAAATTAAATGTAAAATATTATTATTAATTCTTTAAAACAGTGTCAAATATTTCAAGAGCTAATACAGGTGTAACTCTACAACTGAATATTCTACAATATCCCATCCTATAACAATGTAATTCCACTCCTATATAAACGTAAAGATATTATTATGCTAAATTGTAAGATTAACTTTGCCTTTCATCCTTACAGGGTCGATAAAATAAAGTACCAGTAATGTACTGGGTAAATGGTGGCCTTGTGCCAAAAGTAGAAACAATTATTATGCTAAATTTTGCCACCTAAAAAGAATTGATTTTTTTTATATTAACCCTTTCATGACCATATTTCTAACGAAATACACTTTATTTCAATTAATTAATTAAGTATTTTGTTGGATTCACTAAAATTATTAATTATATTTCATTACTAAGATAGTAATATAATGTAAGGTTTTTATATAAATTTATGGCGGATGATTTTAATTTAAATTGGAAACCTTTAAAATGGGTGACTTTATTTTATAGAACCAGAGCTGGTTTTGGCCAGGTTGGTAACAAAAGGATTAATCAAATGTTTTTACTTGAGGTGTTCTTCACACAAGTAACATTTCATGGTACACATTGGTGCAAATTAAACATTTTTTTTTTTTAACAGTTTAAGCTAGCATTGGGGAGATGGTTGTATAAGATGTAAAGAAATTTCAGATTAGATTCTTTAGAATAACAAATATTTTCTGGGCATAGGTATGACTGTGTAATTTAGAAATGGTGTCGATTTGTCCCCAGGACACAACAGCTTGGAAAAATGTCTTCTACTATAGTCTTCAATTTGACCAAAGCCCTGTGAGTGAAATTTGTTAGACTGAAACTGTGTGAAAGTTGCTGGAGGGATTATTCCTGTTCTTAGTTGGCAGACTTAATCCATCTCCCCCAGATAAACACAATCACCAAGCTCTTGGATGCCTTTAACCCTTTAGCATTTAAACCGGCTGTATACGGCCAGAATTCTTTCCTCTTTTTGAAACTGGCCGTAACCAGCAGCTCACACCAACGTTAAGATATCATTCTTAAAATAAACAATATCATCATCAAACTCTCGTAGACTCAAGATCATGTGAGATAATTATGTGAGATAAAACCTTTACCTTGAAAATATAATAGTAAATATAGAGAAATGTAAAGGCTAAAGGATTAATAGAGTTCACTCTGTTGTAAACATTTGGAGAAGGTGATAAGTTCCACCCATCTTCTCACCACACTCAAACATTGCTCTTCTTCCTATGACTAAGCCATTTTATTTTATAGGTAAGATATGTATTGTTTCTTCCTAAAAAACTACTAAACAACAAAACTAAATGATACTTCACCCTGTATTTATGTATTGCTTCAATCAATGTACTGCACCAGAGTATGTTATCATCTGAAACAAGAAATGAAACCAATAAAATGTCAGAGGAACAAATATTGCTACAATAATGACAGAAGAAAGATACAGCACTGGTGTTCTAGTAATGACAATATTTCAGTGAATGAAGGGTTACATGTGGGTACTACAGCAAGGTAGGTGTAGGGGTCACAACTGCAGATCAAAATATAAATAATTATCAAGTAGCTAATGATTAATATACAACATCCTCTTCTTCTTCGCCCCCACTTATTCCTGAGAGGGTCGTGGGGGCACAGTCCTCAAACACTCCCTGCAGCGGGTCCTGTCAGAAGCAACCGTCTCCAACTGATCCCCAATATACACACAAATGATTTAATAACAATCAATATATCAACAAAATCCCTGACCTCATTCACTTACCAAGAGGGATGAAACTTGTGAAATCAGAACAAGGAAACAATGTTTCTATTGGAATTTCCATTGCTGATAGTATCAACCAGTTGCAACTTTTGGCAGAAAGAGAAAGGGCAACGTGAAATAAAGTGTCTTGCTCAAAGACATAATGCATCGTCCGGTTCAGGAATCGAACTCGCAACCTAACAATTGTGAATCCAATTCTCTAACCACTAAGCTACATGCCTTCACATTATTAACAATTTAACAAGCTCAAACTTTTATGTAATGGCGTAATTGTATTTGTGAAAAACATACATTCCCTCTCTTGATATTTAATATCAGTGAGAATTGTTGACTTGTCTTATTAGAGAAAAGCTTGATAATTTCCTGACATCCTGAAAAAATGCGTTACATAAACCTATATCATTATCATTATTTAACTGCAGTATGGCGGTGGATTGGCAGTACCGGTAGAGGGTTGGACGCCATGCTTTCTAGCATAGTTACGTCCCTTTACAGTCCGAGTTCAAATCCCGCCGAGGTTAACTTTGCTTTTCATCCTTACGGGGTCGATAAAATAAAGTGCCAGTAATACACTGGGATAATTGCTGGCCTTGTACCAAAAGTAGAAACAATTATTTAACTGCAGTGGCTAGCCTGCTGCTACAATCCTTTATCAACCATTACTGCTTTCATAATGAGCTGTTATTTTTTTTTTCGGGGAGGTTCTTATTTATTTTACTGGCCATGTAGAAATTTAAAATATAAAAAAGAAAAAAGTATGATAGACTATTTACAAAGATGAGAATAAAAAGGTTCATTATTGAGAATTCGCTAATCAGGCTAATGAGGCCATCAAGAAGGATTATAGCAAAAAAAAAACTATCATCCTTTTCATGACAGCCTAGTTAGGAGATTAGTCCAAGCCATTGGTGGCATTTTAATCTATGAACAGAATTTGAACACAGAAGTATTGAAGAAATCCAACCAGATTCAAAACTGAGGAAAAGACAATGGTGTGTTATAATAACTAAGAAAATAGAGAATGTCCGATGCAGAGAAGGATGTTCACTTATTTGTATAAACATTACATCTTCTGCACAGATGTTGCAGCTTGATAGAATATATTATCTGAAGGTTTTATTGCCATAAGGGATTCAGCTTTGAAAATACTGCCCAACCCCAAACCTCCACACACTTTTTTTTTTTCATGTTGACATATTTTAATGTTATCCATTCTATATAAAAAAAGAAACTTTTTAATCATTATACATCCGCATTTTTATGTCTGCATTTCTTTACTGGTGCGAGTTGGGTGAGACTTTTTGAGGCAGTATTCTACGGCTGAATGTCCTTGATGTTAACTGTTACACATTAAAATATCAAGCTGCAGGTCATATTGTTTATGCTGGACAGAAACAAACATCACCAGCAGCCCCGAGTTTGTGTTAAGTGTAAAGACACTCATGCAGAGAATAACAGACGCGCATAAAATAGAATTTATGTAGTGGTGGCCATCTCCTCTGAATATTTAGCAGATATTGAGTAGCTTTATACCAAGATGAAACTTGTAACTTTATTATATATATATATATAGAGAGAGAGAGAGAGGGAAAGAGGGGTGAGAGGGGGCTGAGAGGGTGAGGGGGAGGGAGAGAGGGTGTGAGAGAGAGCGGGGAGGGAGAGAGAGAGGGGGGAGAGAGATGGGGTAGGGGGGAGATGGGGGGTAGGGGGGGGGGGGACATTCGCTGTAACATTGATTAAATAATTGTTTCTACTTTTGGCACAAGGTCAACAATTACCCCAGTGCATTACTGGTACATTATTTGATTGACCCCCGTAAGGTTGAAAGGTTTTGAACTCAGGCAATAAAGGAGCGTAACTCCATGCTGCAAAGCATGGTGTCCGCTGCTCCACCGATACTGCCAATCCACCGCCTTCAAATAATTGTTTCTACTTTAGGCACAAGGCCAGCAATTACTCGGTGCATTACTGGTACTTTATTTTATCGACCCCGTAAGGTTGAAAGGCAAAGTTAACCTCGGTGGGATTTGAACTCAGAATGGCAAGGGCCGTAACTCCATGCATCAAAGCATGGCGTCCGACCCTCTACCGATACTGCCAATCCACCGCCCTCTAATAATGGCGTGTATAAACCCACTGAATGGGAAAAAAAATGTATATTGAACCTTGTAGCATCCACCAACTTACAGATAGAAATATAAAATTTTTTTAATTATTTTTAATTGAAGAAAATTTTCTCAAATTAAGTTTTCATATTTTCCTTCTTTTCATCTACATACAACCATTTACAAAATAAATTTTCTGCTGCGATGTCTTTTAACCTTTCATTAACATATTTCAAATGAAAGACGCTGTGCTTATGACTTTGAAAATTATTAAGAATTTTGAGTCATTTAGCAATAAAAATAAAAAGAATTTGATATTTAGTGAATGAAATTTTATCCTAAAAGTATATTTGAGTATTTTGAAATAAAATATTCTAAACAATTAAAAAAAAAAATAGTAATATAACTAATTTTTTTCATTATTAAGCTGGTTTTTGAAGCGTAACAAAGGTTCTGAAATAAAATTATAATTGTTTCTACTTTAGACACAAGGCCAGCAATTACCCAGTGCATTACTGGTACTTTATTTTATCGACCCCGTAAGGATGAAAGGTAAAGTTAACCTCGGCAGGATTTGAACTCAGACTGTAAAGGGACGTAACTATGCTAGAAAGCATGGCGTCCAACCCTCTACCGATACTGCCAATTCACGAGACGAACCCCAAGCCCTGACCGGAGCGTGGCGACGAAAACGAGAGGCGAACGGAAAATTATAATGAAAGGTTTTTAGATAGATATAAAACACTTTAACCCTTTAGCATTTACATTACTCTATATTTACTATTGTATTTTCATGGTAAAAGCTTTACCTCATATAATTATGTCACATAATATCAAATCTATGAAATTTTAATATTATTTATTTTGAGAACAATACCTTAACATCAGTATGAGTGGCCAGTTATAGCCAGTTTGAACAGAAAGAGGTGAAAGAGTTCCGGCCAGATATGACCAGTTTAAATGCTAAAGGGTTAACTAAGGGTTCTTTACATAAAATTATAGGGTTCTTTACATAAAATTATAATTGTTTCTACTTTTGGCACAAAGCCAGCAATTACCCAGTACATTAATGGTACTTTATTTTATCGACCCCGTATGGATGAAAGGCAAAGTTAACCTCGGCGGGATTTGAACTCAGACCGTAAAGGGACATAACTATGCTGGAAAGCATGGCGTCCGACCTTTTACCGATACTGCCAATTCACTGCCATAAAATTATAATGGAAAGTTTGTAGATAAATATAAGGCACTTTAAAATAAACAGCATTGTGTCATAGAACCATGGGTGGTTTCAAACAGTTTGGTATCAGAATGGTTAATGAAGGGATGTGGGGATGGGGTGAGGTGGGGTGGGGGTGGGCAAAGCAAGTAGTGTAAGCTGGAAGAGATAATACTTTTGTGAAGTTTGTTAGTTGACAACTGGCATCTATTTCTCCTCATAAGTTGAAACTAATCCTAATGAAAGAATCACAGATGTAGCTTTACTGTTCTAATGAAAACTGATAAAAATACAGATTGCAAGGAAGTTAAAAATAAAATGGGTCAGCACCATCCAGAAAGATATATTTTAGATCCTATACACTTCAGCTAATACCATTTATAAAATATTAGATATATCATTTCTATTACACATTTCTTTTCCTTCTTCTACTTCTCATCACACCAACATACTTTCAATAAACATAAATATAATTCAGTTTTTCTTCAACGAGATATCTGTATTAGAGTCAACAGAATATAATCACTATAATTTAACTAGCCTAGTTGGGATGTATTTATAAGATACTCTACACAGTAAAATAATTATCTTTGAAAAGAAAAAAAAATTAGGTCACTTAACTATGAAGAGAAGAGATATCTTAGGCAACAGGCAGAGTCATTTATGTAAGAAACATTGATTATCCAAAGACAGGCGCTATCTCGAATATTAGACAATTCCTCTCTTCATACTAAACTAACAACATATCTCATTGAATGTCTAAATATATTAAATAAAGTTGTTGTCAATAAGATTACAATTTTTCAGATTAGTTATTTTATCTTTAGAAATAGATATATATATATATATATATATATATATGAAATATCTTTATATAATATATATGTATGTGTATATATCTATATATATACACACATACATACATACATATACATATGCATATATACATATACACATAATATATACACACACATACATATGCATATATACATATACACATAATATACACATAATATACACACACATATATACACATATATATACACATACATATACACATACACACATATACACATACACACACATATACACATACATATATACATATATATACACATACATATACACATATACACATACACATACATATACACACATATACACACACACATACATATACACACACATATATATACATACATATACACACATATACACATAATATACACACACACATATACACATACATATACACATACACACATATATACACATACATATACACATACACACATATACACATACACACACATATACACATACATATATACATATATATACACATACATATACACATATACACATACACATACATATACACACATATACACACACACATACATATACACACACATATATATACATACATATACACACATATACACATACATATACACACATATATACATACATATGTTTTATATCTCGGGGTCTCATCTGTCCAGCGATTGTTTCCTAGGACATTCTAACCACATGATCTCATCATCATCATCATCGTTTAATGTCTATCTTCCACGCTAGCATGGGTTTAGACGGGAATTGTCCCACGTGAGGCAAGATTGGTAGTCTTGCTCGTATAGGACTGTCTGGCAGGTTTTCTATGGCTGGAGGCCCTTCCTAACACCAACCACGTTTACAGTGTGGCACATGAATTTGTTTTCAACATAAAATAATACAAAAACTAAAAGGTATATAAAATAAAACAATATAAAAACTAAAAGGTATATAAAATAAATATAAAAACTAAAAGGTATATAAAATAAAACAATATAAAAACTAAAAGGTATATAAAATAAAATAAATACAAAAACTAAAAGGTATATAAAATAAATATAAAAACTAAAAGGTATATAAAATAAAACAATATAAAAACTAAAAGGTATATAAAATAAAACAATATAAAAACTAAAAGGTATATAAAATAAAACAATATAAAAACTAAAAGGTATATAAAATAAATATAAAAACTAAAAGGTATATAAAATAAAACAATATAAAAACTAAAAGGTATATAAAATAAAATAAATATAAAAACTAAAAGGTATATAAAATAAAACAATATAAAAACTAAAAGGTATATAAAATAAAACAATATAAAAACTAAAAGGTATATAAAATAAAATAATACAAAAACTAAAAGGTATATAAAATAAATATAAAAACTAAAAGGTATATAAAATAAAACAATATAAAAACAAAAGGTATATAAAATAAATATAAAAACTAAAAGGTATATAAAATAAATATAAAAACTAAAAGGTATATAAAATAAATATAAAAACTAAAAGGTATATAAAATAAAACAATATAAAAACTAAAAGGTATATAAAATAAATATAAAAACTAAAAGGTATATAAAATAAATATAAAAACTAAAAGGTATATAAAATAAAACAATATAAAAACAAAAAGGTATATAAAATAAATATAAAAACTAAAAGGTATATAAAATAAATATAAAAACTAAAAGGTATATAAAATAAAACAATATAAAAACAAAAGGTATATAAAATAAATATAAAAACTAAAAGGTATATAAAATAAATATAAAAACTAAAAGGTATATAAAATAAAACAATATAAAAACTAAAAGGTATATAAAATAAAATAATACAAAAACTAAAAGGTATATAAAATAAAACAATATAAAAACTAAAAGGTATATAAAATAAAATAATACAAAAACTAAAAGGTATATAAAATAAATATAAAAACTAAAAGGTATATAAAATAAAACAATATAAAAACTAAAAGATATATAAAATAAAACAATATAAAAACTAAAAGGTATATAAAATAAATATAAAAACTAAAAGGTATATAAAATAAAACAATATAAAAACTAAAAGATATATAAAATAAAATAAATACAAAAACTAAAAGGTATATAAAATAAAATAATATAAAAACTAAAAGGTATATAAAATAAAACAATATAAAAACTAAAAGGTATATAAAATAAATATAAAAACTAAAAGGTATATAAAATAAAACAATATAAAAACAAAAGGTATATAAAATAAAACAATATAAAAACAATAGGTATATAAAATAAAACAATATAAAAACAAAAGGTATATAAAATAAAACAATATAAAAACAAAAGGTATATAAAATAAAACAATATAAAAACAATAGGTATATAAAATAAAACAATATAAAAACAATAGGTATATAAAATAAAACAATATAAAAACAATAGGTATATAAAATAAAACAATATAAAAACAAAAGGTATATAAAATAAAACAATATAAAAACAATAGGTATATAAAATAAAACAATATAAAAACAAAAGGTATATAAAATAAAACAATATAAAAACAAAAGGTATATAAAATAAAACAATATAAAAACAAAAGGTATATAAAATAAAACAATATAAAAACAAAAGGTATATAAAATAAAACAATATAAAAACAATAGGTATATAAAATAAAACAATATAAAAACAATAGGTATATAAAATAAAACAATATAAAAACAAAAGGTATATAAAATAAAACAATGTCTTACCAAGAGTTTCCGTATAAAACAAGAAATTGCGGTATTTAGTTTTCAAAATGAACTTGTACTGCGTTTCCTGTAATAATACAAAAGAAATCATTGCTTACTTCAAATGTCTACAAATTGTTTGATATAATTTATTCAAGAGCAGAAAACAAACCTTATTTAGAAATAAAAAATAAAAAAAGGGGAAACAAAATGAAAGAAAGAATAGAGAAATATAGAAAAAAAAAGAGAGAGAGAGAGAGAAAGAAGAAAAAGAATGGAAAAAGAATGGCAAAAGCTCTGGTGTCACAGAAGAGAGGGGAGGGGTGAACAGGGAGGGTGATTGGGCTTTGGGCCTAGGGCAAGGAGTTCTGCGCCCCTCGGACAAGACTGCAAAGGGCACAAGGCCAGCAATTTGAAATGAAGGGGAGAAAGTCAATAAAATCAAGCCTAGTGTGTTATTGGCAATTTATTGGAGGGGAGGGGGGGATACCCTGTATATATGTATTCATGATAATAATAAGATAATTATATGTAGTCTGATGAGCTATCGTTTCCAGAGTCAGGCCCGATTGTACTTTGAGCTGAGTAATGGCAAAACACCTATTACAGGTGATTAGAATATGTACAAGATGATACTAAATTGATACTTTGTTCCAACTACTTATTATTAGTATTGGTAGAGGGTCGGACGCCATGCTTTGCAGCAAAGAGGAGTTACGGCCCTTTATGGTCTGAGTTCAAATCCCGCCGAGGTTAACTTTGCCTTTCATCCTTACAGGGGTCGATAAAATAAAGTACCAGTAATACACTGAGGTAATTGCTGGCCTTGTGCCAAAAGTAGAAACAATCATTATTATTATTATTATTATTATTATTACTATTCATCCTCACGGGGTCAATAAAATAAAGTACCAGTGATGTACTGGGGTCAATTTAATTGACTTTCATCCCAACCCCACCTCCTCACCCAAAAGATTGCTGGCCTTGTGCTTAAATCAGAAACGGTGGATTGGCAGTATCGGTAGAAGGTCAGACGCCATGCTTTTCAGCATAATTATAGCCCTTTATGGTCCGAGTTTAAATCCCGCCGAGGTTAACTTTGCCTTTCATCCTTACGGGGTCGATAAAATAAAGTACCAATCGATCTAATTGACTTTCCCCTCTCCAAAATTGCTGGCCGCATGCCTATACTAGAAATCAATCCCGCAGAGATTAACTTTGGCTTTCATCCTTACGGGGTCGATAAAAGTAATGTACTGGGGTAATTGCTGGCCTTGTGCCAAATGTAGAAACAATTATTATTATATAAAGAAGTATAGTGAAAACAAAAGAGAAAAATAAAACATTTTCTAAAGGATATTTACCTTGATATCTTGCTGTACATCTTGCATACAAGATACAGGAATGACGCGTTTTGATATTTGTGTCTTGAAAATAAGAAGGGAAAAGAGAGAATATAGAAATTTAACATATAAATTTTATAAAAATTTAACATATTTAAATATCATATATATGTGTGTAGCTGATCTCACAGACTTTTACAAAATGCTGAGGGGATATTGACATTGTCGATGGTAAAAGCAATGGCTGATACAGCTTGGCACCAATGACATTGTAACTCATTTCTACAACTAAGTGAACTATAGCTGATCTCACAGATTTTCACGAAATGCTGAGGGGATAGCGATATTGTCGATGGTAAAAGCAATGGCTGATACAGCTTGGCACCAATGACATTGTAACTCATTTCTACAACTGAGTGAACTGTAGCTGATCTCACAGACTTTCACGAAATGCTGAAGGGATAGCGACATTGTCGATGGTAAAAGCAATGGCTGATACAGCTTGGCACCAATGACATTGTAACTCATTTCTACAACTAAGTGAACTGTAGCTGATCTCACAGACTTTTACAAAATGCTGAGGGGATAGCGACATTGTCGATGGTAAAAGCAATGGCTGATACAGCTTGGCACCAATGACATTGTAACTCATTTCTACAACTGAGTGAACTGTAGCTGATCTCACAGACTTTTACAAAATGCTGAGGGGATAGCGACATTGTCGATGGTAAAAGCAATGGCTGATACAGCTTGGCACCAATGACATTGTAACGCATTTCTACAACTGAGTGAACTGTAGCTGATCTCACAGACTTTCACGAAATGCTGAAGGGATAGCGACATTGTCGATGGTAAAAGCAATGGCTGATACAGCAAGGCACCAATGACATTGTAACTCATTTCTACAACTGAGTGAACTGTAGCTGATCTCACAGACTTTCACGAAATGCTGAAGGGATAGCGACATTGTCGATGGTAAAAGCAATGGCTGATACAGCAAGGCACCAATGACATTGTAACTCATTTCTACAACTGAGTGAACTGTAGCTGATCTCACAGACTTTTACAAAATGCTGAGGGGATAGCGACATTGTCGATGGTAAAAGCAATGGCTGATACAGCAAGGCACCAATGACATTGTAACTCATTTCTACAACTGAGTGAACTGTAGCTGATCTCACAGACTTTCACGAAATGCTGAAGGGATAGCGACATTGTCGATGGTAAAAGCAATGGCTGATACAGCTTGGCACCAATGACATTGTAACTCATTTCTACAACTAAGTGAACTGTAGCTGATCTCACAGACTTTTACAAAATGCTGAGGGGATATTGACATTGTCGATGGTAAAAGCAATGGCTGATACAGCTTGGCACCAATGACATTGTAACTCATTTCTACAACTAAGTGAACTGTAGCTGATCTCACAGACTTTTACAAAATGCTGAGGGGATATTGACATTGTCGATGGTAAAAGCAATGGCTGATACAGCTTGGCACCAATGACATTGTAACTCATTTCTACAACTAAGTGAACTATAGCTGATCTCACAGATTTTCACGAAATGCTGAGGGGATAGCGATATTGTCGATGGTAAAAGCAATGGCTGATACAGCTTGGCACCAATGACATTGTAACTCATTTCTACAACTGAGTGAACTGTAGCTGATCTCACAGACTTTTACAAAATGCTGAGGGGATAGCGACATTGTCGATGGTAAAAGCAATGGCTGATACAGCTTGGCACCAATGACATTGTAACTCATTTCTACAACTGAGTGAACTGTAGCTGATCTCACAGACTTTTACAAAATGCTGAGGGGATAGCGACATTGTCGATGGTAAAAGCAATGGCTGATACAGCTTGGCACCAATGACATTGTAACGCATTTCTACAACTGAGTGAACTGTAGCTGATCTCACAGACTTTCACGAAATGCTGAAGGGATAGCGACATTGTCGATGGTAAAAGCAATGGCTGATACAGCTTGGCACCAATGACATTGTAACGCATTTCTACAACTGAGTGAACTGTAGCTGATCTCACAGACTTTCACGAAATGCTGAAGGGATAGCGACATTGTCGATGGTAAAAGCAATGGCTGATACAGCAAGGCACCAATGACATTGTAACTCATTTCTACAACTGAGTGAACTGTAGCAACGTGAAATAAAGTGTTTAATTCAAGAACACAACACACTGCCCTGTCCGAGATCTGAACTTGCAACCTTACGATTGTAAACTCATCGCTCTAACCACTAAGCCATGCAACTTCACATGGAAATACATCAATATATTTGCTAGATCAAAATACAAACTAAACTGCAGATAAAACACCTCCAGTAATAAGTAATCTACGTTCACTTTGATCCAGTGATCACACATACACACACAAACACACACACACAGACAGACATACACACAGAGACACACACAGACAGACATACACACGCACACAGACACATAGACACAGACACACACAGACACACACGCAGACACAGACACACACACACACATACGCACACACACACACACACAGAGACACACACATACATACACACACACACACAGACACACAGAGACACACACATACATACACACATACACACACAAACACACACACACAGACAGACATACACACAGAGACACACACAGACAGACATACACACGCACACAGACACATAGACACAGACACACACAGACACACACGCAGACACACAGACACACACACACACATACGCACACACACACACAGAGACACACACATACATACACACACACACACAGACACACAGAGACACACACATACATACACACATACACACACAAACACACACACACAGACAGACATACACACAGAGACACACACAGACAGACATACACACGCACACAGACACATAGACACAGACACACACAGACACACACGCAGACACACAGACACACACACACATACGCACACACACACACACACAGAGACACACACATACATACACACACAGACACACAGAGACACACACATACATACACACATACAAACACACACACACAGACAGACATACACACAGAGACACACACAGACAGACATACACACGCACACAGACACATACACACACAGGCAGACACACAGACACACACACACATACGCACACACACACACACACAGAGACACACACATACATACACACACACACACACAGACACACAGAGACACACACATACACACACAAACACACACACACAGACAGACATACACACACAGACACACACAGACAGACATACACACGCACACAGACACATAGACACAGACACACGCAGACACACACGCAGACACACAGACACACACACACATACGCACACAGACACACACACACAGAGACACACACATACATACACACACACACACACACATACACACAGAGACACACACAGACAGACATACACACGCACACAGACACATAGACACAGACACACACAGACACACATGCAGACACACAGACACACACACACATACGCACACACACACACACACACACAGACACACACATACATACACACACACACACAGACACACAGAGACAGACATACACACGCACACAGACACATAGACACAGACACACACAGACACACACGCAGACACACATACGCACACACACACACACAGAGACACACACATACATACGCACACACACACACAGACACACAGAGACACACACAGACACACACATACACACACATATGCACACACACACACATACACCGTTAGTCTTACATCCGGTGGGGCAGGGAACAGCAGCCCCCACAATCTCTCATTGTTCAGAGCCTTCAAGACTGGAGAGAAGAGGGGATGTGATCCTCACACCAGGGACCTACGCTAAACCCTTGCAAAACAGTGAATTCCAAAATAAAATTAAATCTACCACTCAATGGTAGAGTTGCACTCACTACTTAAGTTCTGCATTGAGTACTTCTTCCAATCCTTTCTCCTCATAATTGCATTTTACCTGAAGGCCCCTCCTCCTCCCTAATTACCATATATACTCAAATATAAGTTTATATATATGGAGGCACATGGCTTAGTGGTTAGAGCATTGGCCTTGCAATCAAAAGGTTGTGAGTTCAATCCTCAGACCAGGTGATGTGTTGTTTCCTTGAGCAAGACACTTTATTTCACATTGCTCCAGTTTACTCAGCTGTAGAAATGAGATGATAGGGACTGGGGTCCATATCATTCCACTGCAAAGTGGTCGTGGAGGTGCCACGGCAAAAAAGCACCCAGCCCACACTGTAAAGTGGACGTGTAGGCACCACGGAAAAAAAGCACCCAGCCCACACTGCAAAGTGTTCATGGAGGTGCCACAGCAAAAAAGCACCCAGCCCACACTATAAAGTGGCTGTGGAAGTGCCACAGCAAAAAAGCACCCAGCCCACACTGTAAAGTGGACATGTAGGCACCATGGAAAAAAAGCACCCAGCCCACACTGCAAATGAGGTTGGTGTTAGGAAGGGCATCCAGCTGTAGAAATCAAGCCAGAATCAGTTCCCGCCCCACCCTTGCAAGCAGGGAGAAGCGGACGTAAAATGATGATGATAAGTGGGCCTCACTATTTTATGTCTGAGAAATGGGTAAATATTCAGGCCTTATTTACATAGAATCTAAAGTTGGTGAAAATTGTCAAAATATTGACCCCCCTGAATGTAAATTGACACCCCAACCCCTCATCTACAATCAATTTTTTTTTGGGGGGTCACATGTCCCTCAGCTTCTATTCAAGTATATCATCATCATCATCATTCGTCGGCTACTGTCGAGATGATGGATCTCACTCTCATGCCCCAGAATGCCCTGTCCCCCATCGCTGCCCCCAGATCCTGTCTACTGATTCCCGTATCCCTAGAGATAACGTCAGGGAATGACAGCTTCCTACTCCTAGTCAGGCTGGAGTCAGGGTTCCAGAGCAAGAGAGCGGATATAATTTCATTGCTGGCACGGTGACAGTGGCCAGCAAATTGAGCTCTCCGGTATTTTAGAAGTATATAATGTATGTTTCTACACACATACAGTGTGTGTGTGTGTGCGTGCGTGTGTAAATCTACATAATAGGAAAAAATGATGAGATTAAATTTCAGTTAACATTTCAAATTAAAATGTTTTACCTTTGGATTTGTATAATATCGTAAATCGCTGCCATTGAATATCACCCAGCGTTTCCGCCAACCTTTATTTCCCTGCACTCTGAAGTAGAAAAATAGGGGGAGAAAAAACACTTTATGTAAAGCAATCAACACTTTATTTTGTAAACTCAAATCTGTAAATATTAGGAAATTATTTAGATATGAATACTACAACTATAATATTCCACTGTTATAAAGGACTCACCTCTACATATTATATATATCAATAGCTATAATCTACATATATCTACAGTTCTACAAGATATCTACAGCTCTACATATATCTGTAGCTCTACATATATCTGTAGCTCCACATATATCTACAGTTCTATAATATATCTATAACTATACATATATCTACAACTCTACATATATCTACAACTCTACATATATCTACAACTCTACATATATTTACAACTCTACATATATCTACAACTCTACATATATCTACAACTCCACGTATATCTACAGTTCTACAATATATCTACAGTTCTACAAGATATCTACAGCTCTACATATATCTGTAGCTCTACATATATCTGTAGCTCTACATATATCTGTAGCTCCACATATATCTACAGTTCTATAATATATCTATAACTATACATATATCTACAGTTCTACATATATCTACAGTTCTACAATATATCTACAGCTCTACATATATCTATAGCTCTACATATATCTACAGCTCTACATATATCTACAACTCTACATATATCTACAACTCTACATATATCTACAACTCTACATATATCTACAGTTCTACATATATCTACAACTCTACATATATCTACAACTCTACATATATCTACAACTCTACATATATCTACAACTCTACATATATCTACAACTCTACATATATCTACAACTCCACGTATATCTACAGTTCTACATATATCTACAACTCTACATATATCTACAACTCTACATATATCTACAACTCTACATATATCTACAACTCTACATATATCTACAACTCTACATATATCTACAACTCTACATATATCTACAACTCTACATATATCTACAACTCTACATATATCTACAACTCTACATATATCTACAACTCTACATATATCTACAACTCTACATATATCTACAACTCCACGTATATCTACAGTTCTACATATATCTACAACTCTACATATATCTACAACTCTACATATATCTACAACTCTACATATATCTACAGTTCTACATATATCTAGAGCTCTACATATATCTACAGTTCTACAAGATATCTACAGCTCTACATATATCTGTAGCTCTACATATATCTGTAGCTCCACATATATCTACAGTTCTATAATATATCTACAGCTCTACATATATCTATAGCTCTACATATATCTACAGCTCTACATATATCTACAGTTCTACATATATCTACAGATCTACATATATCTACAGATCTACATATATCTACAGATCTACATATATCTACAGATCTACATATATCTACAGCTCTACATATATCTACAGCTCTACATATATCTACAGCTCTACATATATCTACAGTTCTACATATATCTACAACTCTACATATATCTACAGCTCTACATATATCTACAGTTCTACATATATCTACAGCTCTACAATATATCTACAGCTCCACATATATCTACAGTTCTACATATATCTACAGTTCTACATATATCTACAACTCTACATATATCTACAGCTTTACATATATCTACAGTTCTACATATATCTACAGCTCTACAATATATCTACAGCTCCACATATATCTACAGCTCTACATATATCTACAGTTCTACATATATCTACAGCTCTACATATATATCTACAGCTCTACATATATCTACAGCTCTACATATATCTACAGCTCTACATATATCTACAGTTCTACATATATCTACAGCTCTACATATATCTACAGCTCTACATATATCTACAGTTCTACATATATCTACAGTTCTACATATATCTACAGCTCTACATATATCTACAACTCTACATATATCTACAGCTCTACATATATCTACAGTTCTACATATATCTACAGTTCTACATATATCTACAGCTCTACATATATCTACAGCTCTACATATATCTACAGCTCTACATATATCTACAGCTCTACATATATCTACAGTTCTACATATATCTACAGTTCTACATATATCTACAACTCTACATATATCTACAACTCTACATATATCTACAACTCTACATATATCTACAACTCTACATATATCTACAACTCTACATATATCTACAACTCTACATATATCTACAATACTACATATATCTACAACTCTACATATATCTACAACTCCACGTATATCTACAGTTCTACATATATCTACAACTCTACATATATCTACAACTCTACATATATCTACAACTCTACATATATCTACAGTTCTACATATATCTAGAGCTCTACATATATCTACAGTTCTACAAGATATCTACAGCTCTACATATATCTGTAGCTCTACATATATCTGTAGCTCCACATATATCTACAGTTCTATAATATATCTACAGCTCTACATATATCTATAGCTCTACATATATCTACAGCTCTACATATATCTACAGTTCTACATATATCTACAGATCTACATATATCTACAGATCTACATATATCTACAGATCTACATATATCTACAGATCTACATATATCTACAGCTCTACATATATCTACAGCTCTACATATATCTACAGCTCTACATATATCTACAGTTCTACATATATCTACAACTCTACATATATCTACAGCTCTACATATATCTACAGTTCTACATATATCTACAGCTCTACAATATATCTACAGCTCCACATATATCTACAGTTCTACATATATCTACAGTTCTACATATATCTACAACTCTACATATATCTACAGCTTTACATATATCTACAGCTCTACAATATATCTACAGCTCTACAATATATCTACAGCTCCACATATATCTACAGCTCTACATATATCTACAGTTCTACATATATCTACAGCTCTACATATATATCTACAGCTCTACATATATCTACAGCTCTACATATATCTACAGTTCTACATATATCTACAGCTCTACATATATCTACAGCTCTACATATATCTACAGTTCTACATATATCTACAGTTCTACATATATCTACAGCTCTACATATATCTACAACTCTACATATATCTACAGCTCTACATATATCTACAGTTCTACATATATCTACAGTTCTACATATATCTACAGCTCTACATATATCTACAGCTCTACATATATCTACAGCTCTACATATATCTACAGTTCTACATATATCTACAGTTCTACATATATCTACAGCTCTACATATATCTACAGTTCTACATATATCTACTACAAAATTGATAAAACTTAAGTAAAAGAAGTCACAGCTTTTGTTTGTTTTTTTGTGGAAGTTTTCTTATAAATATTAAAAATACATTACATGAAGAACAACATTGCATTTCAGTAGAAGGAAAGAAAAATATGTAAAGATACTTACCCTCCTTGTTTGTAGAGGTAGCCGCTCCTTTCTGAAGAACGTGGCTAGAAGAGAAATAAATAATGAAAATAATTACATGTATCTCATCATCAAGATCATCATCATTTTACGTCCGCCTTTTCCTGCTTGCAAGGGTGGGACGGGAACCGATTCTGACTTGATTTCTACAGCTGGATGCCCTTCCTAACACCAACCTCATTTAGAGTGAGTGCCGGGTGCTTTTTATCCATGGCACCTCCACGACCACTTTGCCGTGGAATGATAGGGACCCCAGTCCCTATCATCTCATTTCTACAGCTGAGTAAACTGGAGCAATGTGAAATAAAGTGTCTTGCTCAAGGAAACAACACATCACCCGGTCAGAGAATTGAACTCACAACCTTTCGATTGCAAGGCCAACCACTAACCAGTAAGCCATGTGCATCCATATATATATATATATATATATATATATATATATATATATATATATATATATATATATATATATAAAAACTGGAGCAATGTGAAATAAAGTGTCTTGCTCAAGGAAACAACACATCCTTGAGCAAGACCCTTTATTTCACATTGCTCCAGTTTACTCAGCTGTAGAAATGAGATGATAGGGACTGGGGTCCCTATCATTCCACTGCAAAGTGGTCGTGGAGGTGCCATGGCAAAAAAGCACCCAGCACTCACTGTAAATGAGGTTGGTGTTAGGAAGGGCATCCAGCTGTAGAAATCAAGCCAGAATCAGTTCCCGTCCCACCCTTGCATTCAGGGAAAAGTGGACGTGAAATGAAATGATGAAATGATGATATATATATATATATATATATATATATATATATATATATATATATATATATATATATATATATATATATTGCTCGCACCAACTGGAGGTATATGATTTTTAAAGCAATGAAATACCAATGAAGGTTGGAAAATCACTGATGAAGGACTATTTTTATCATATGTAACCCATGTGCAACCACGCAGTATTCATTCTTCTCATGTTTTATATATATATATATAAAAAGTATATATATATATATATATATATATATATATATATATATATATATATATATATATATATATATATATATATAAAGTATATATCAAGTGAAGCCTCCAGTCCACACTGTAGTGGTTGTGTAGGTGTCACAACAAAAAGTACTCAGTACTCACTGTAAATGAGGTTGGCATTAGTAGATACTAGAGACACTAGTAGATAGTAGAGGGTGTGATTTGAAAGAAATTTGGTTGCTATTTCTAATCTTCAGATAGTAGAGGATATGGTTTGAGGGAGAATTGGTTGCTATTTCTAATCTTCAGATAGAAGAGGATATGGTTTGAGGGAGAATTGGTTGCTATTTCTAATCTTCAGATAGAAGAGGATATGGTTTGAGGGAGATTTGGTTGCTATTTCAAATCTTCAGATACTAGAGGATATGGTTTGAGGGAGATTTGGTTGCTATTTCTGATCTTCAGATAGTAGAGGATGTGGTTTGAGGGAGAATTGGTTGCTATTTCTCATATCCAGCTTGCCACAGGATGGTAAAAATTAACAGTATATTCAGTGACTGACTGTGCTGGGTTCAAATCTTCCCAGAATAAAAAGTAAAGGTAAACTGTAATAGATCGTTATCTAATCTAGAATAATTAATTGGTCTTTTATATGCTTAAATTTCACAGAAACTGGAGATAAGAACCAGTTAGAAGGCCACACAGTTCTGTGATGAGATGTCTGATTGGAAACAGTAGGGTAAACATAAAGATCATTATCAACATTATTGTCAACAGCATAATAACATCATCATCATCACATTAAGTGAGAGCTAGCCACTGATTAGGTCCAACTAGAAGGCTACACAATTCTGTGATGAGATGGTTAATTGGATATTCATATCATCATCACCAACACAATCACCATCATTTAGTGACGAGATGGTTAATTGGAAACAAATTGTTATATTCATATCATCATCACCAACACAATCACCATCATTTAACTTCTATTTTCACTGCAATATATCTACAGCTCTACATATATCTACAGCTCTACAATATATCTATAACTTTACATATATCTACAGTTCTACATATATCTACAGTTCTACATATATCTACAGTTCTACAATATATCTACAGCTCTACATATATCTACAGTTCTACATATATCTACAGTTCTACATATATCTACAGCTCTACATATATCTACAGCTCTATAATATATCTACAGCTCTACATATATCTACAGTTCTACATATATCTACAGCTCTACATATATCTACAGCTCTACAATATATCAATAACTTTACATATATCTACAGTTCTACATATATCTACAGT
Source organism: Eledone cirrhosa (assembly GCA_964016885.1). Lineage (NCBI taxonomy): Eukaryota > Metazoa > Mollusca > Cephalopoda > Octopoda > Eledonidae > Eledone > Eledone cirrhosa. Next base: position 40,492,793 of record OZ024752.1, on the reverse strand, counting down.
TCTACATATATCTACAGCTCTACATATATCTACAGCTCTACAATATATCTATAACTTTACATATATCTACAGCTCTACATATATCTACAGCTCTACATATATCTACAGTTCTATTCATTTCTCCTTCATTAGTAACCCCCAGAACCACTTTCCTAAAACCAGGTCTGCTGGAAGTCTACTTTCTTAAGACAAAGAAAAATAAAACAGCATGACAGACAGAAAAAAATGTATTTACTACATACAATTATCTTCTTCAGTTATCTCCCCATTGAAGGTGAAGCATTTATTTTGCTTCTTCTAATGGCTAGAATATATGTGGCTCACCACACCTGCATATTCATAGCTATATCTACGCTAACTAGAACAGTTGTGCCACCATTGTCAAATTAATAGTCGATCATCTGTGAAGCCACTGGTGTTCACAAGGCTGTGGTTGTCTAATTAACCCTTTAGCATTTACATTACTCTATATATTTATTATTGTATTTTCAGGTTAAAGGCTTTACCTCACATAAGTATCTCACATAATATCGAATCTATGAGATTTTGATATATATTTATTTTGATAACAATAGCTTAACATTAGTATGAGTGGCTTGTTACAGCCGGTTTGAATAGAAAGAGGTGAGAGAATTCTGGCCGGATACGACCGGTTTAAATGCTAAAGGGTTAAGTAAGAGGGAAAGGCTAGGATTGTTAACCCTTTAGCATTCACATTACTCTATATATACTATTATATTTTCATGGTAAAGGCTTTACCTCACATAATTATCTCACATAACATTCACATTACTCTATATTTACTATTATATTTTCATGGTAAAGGCTTTACCTCACATAATTATCTCACATAACATTTACATTACTCTATATATACTATTATATTTCCATGGTAAAGGCTTTACCTCACATAATTATCTCACATAACAGTTACATTACTCTATATATACTATTATATTTTCATGGTAAAGGCTTTACCTCACATAATTATCTCACATAACAGTTACATTACTCTATATATACTATTATATTTCCATGGTAAAGGCTTTACCTCACATAATTATCTCACATAATATTCACATTACTCTATATATACTATTATATTTCCATGGTAAAGGCTTTACCTCACATAATTATCTCACATAACAGTTACATTACTCTATATATACTATTATATTTTCATGGTAAAGGCTTTACCTCACATAATTATCTCACATAACAGTTACATTACTCTATATATACTATTATATTTCCATGGTAAAGGCTTTACCTCACATAATTATCTCACATAATATTCACATTACTCTATATATACTATTATATTTCCATGGTAAAGGCTTTACCTCACATAATTATCTCACATAATATTCACATTACTCTATATATACTATTATATTTCCATGGTAAAGGCTTTACCTCACATAATTATCTCACATAACAGTTACATTACTCTATATATACTATTATATTTCCATGGTAAAGCCTTTACCTCACATAACAGTTACATTACTCTATATATACTATTATATTTCCATGGTAAAGGCTTTACCTCACATAATTATCTCACATAACATTTACATTACTCTATATATACTATTATATTTCCATGGTAAAGGCTTTACCTCACATAATTATCTCACATAACAGTTACATTACTCTATATATACTATTATATTTTCATGGTAAAGGCTTTACCTCACATAATTATCTCACATAATATTCACATTACTCTATATATACTATTATATTTTCATGGTAAAGGCTTTACCTCACATAATTATCTCACATAACAGTTACATTACTCTATATATACTATTATATTTCCATGGTAAAGGCTTTACCTCACATAATTATCTCACATAACAGTTACATTACTCTATATATACTATTATATTTTCATGGTAAAGCCTTTACCTCACATAATTATCTCACACAATATCGAATCTATGAGATTTTGATATTATTTATTTTGATAACAATACCTTAACATCAGTATGAGTGGCTTGTTAGAGCCGGTTTGAATAGAAGGAAGTCAGAGTATTCTGGCCGGATATAAGCTACTGCTAACTAGGAATCAAGCAGGATTATTATTGAAGCTTTAGATCCAACCTACATACAATAATATTGTACAAAGAATAGATATTTACCGAACTGACACCAGCTGTAATTCTGGCTCCTCCAGAAGCAAAATGTTCTGATGAGATTGGTAAACTGGTATTGACTGCTGATGTTTCCTCATCACTGCTGAAGTCATCATCTTCTGAAATAATCAACAGATTCAAAATTGAAAACATTACAGAAATGATTAAAAAAAGAACAAAAAAGGTACCGTATTTCCCGGCGCTGAAGATGCTTTGTCCTCGAGGACACATCCTAATTTTGACAACTAAAACTTCGAAAAATATAATAAACAACCTTCGGCCTCCAGGACGTATGATAGATTTTTTAGACTTATTTTAGGAAAAAATTAGTGTCTTCGACACCAGAAAATACGGTATATAAAATAAACAATTAAAACTTGCTCAACTGAGAAATTATAGTGAAGGAGAAGTTAATAAAATGATGTAACTTGTTATAAAAACCTGTATATGAGGAGATGGTGAAATAAACCTGTATATAAAGATGATGATACAACAACAACAATACCAACACCAACACCACCAACTACAACAATACCACCACCACCAAGACAACCAACAACAACAGCACCAACACCACCACCAACAACACCACCACCAAGACAACCAACAACAACAGCAACACCACCACCAACAACAACACCACCACCAACACCACCACCACCAACAGCAACACTACCAGTACCACCACCAACAGCAACACCACCACCACCACTACCAACACCACCACCAACACCACCACCACCAAGACAACCAACAACAACAGCAACACCACCACCAACAACAACACCACCACCAACACCACCACCACCAACAGCAACACCACCACCACCACCACTACCACCACCACCAACAACACCACCACCAACACCACCACCACCAACACCAACACCACCACCAACAACACCACCACCAAGACAACCAACAACAACAGCAACACCACCACCAACAACAACACCACCACCAACACCACCACCACCAACAGCAACACCACCACCACCACCACTACCACCACCACCAACAACACCACCACCAACACCACCACCACCAACAGCAACACCACCAACAGCAACACTACCAGCACCAC
>OZ024752.1:40477068-40487068 GCA_964016885.1 Eledone cirrhosa | reverse complement strand
ATGTAGGTGTAACGACAAAAAAGCACCCAGTCCACACTAAAATGAACATGTAGGCGTAACGACAAAAAGCACCCAGTCCACACTAAAATGGACATGTAGGTGTAACGACAAAAAAGCACCCAGTCCACACTAAAATGGACATGTAGGTGTAACAACAAAAAGCACCCAGTCCACACTAAAATGGACATGTAGGTGTAACGACAAAAAGCACCCAGTCCACACTAAAATGGACATGTAGGTGTAACGGCAAAAAGCACCCAGTCCACACTAAAATGGACATGTAGGTGTAACGGCAAAAAGCACCCAGTCCACACTAAAATGGACATGTAGGCGTCACGACAAAAAAGCACCCAGTCCACACTAAAATGGACATGTAGGCGTAACGACAAAAAGCACCCAGTCCACACTAAAATGGACATGTAGGCGTAACGACAAAAAAGCACCCAGTCCACACTAAAATGGACATGTAGGTGTCACAACAAAAAAGCACCCAGTCCACACTAAAATGGACATGTAGGTGTAACGACAAAAAAGCACCCAGTCCACACTAAAATGGACATGTAGGTGTAACGACAAAAAGCACCCAGTCCACACTAAAATGGACATGTAGGTGTAACGACAAAAAGCACCCAGTCCACACTAAAATGGACATGTAGGTGTAACGACAAAAAGCACCCAGTCCACACTAAAATGGACATGTAGGTGTAACGACAAAAAGCACCCAGTCCACACTAAAATGGACATGTAGGTGTAACGACAAAAAGCACCCAGTCCACACTAAAATGAACATGTAGGTGTAACGACAAAAAGCACCCAGTCCACACTAAAATGAACATGTAGGTGTAACGACAAAAAGCACCCAGTCCACACTAAAATGAACATGTAGGCGTAACGACAAAAAGCACCCAGTCCACACTAAAATGGACATGTAGGTGTAACGACAAAAAAGCACCCAGTCCACACTAAAATGGACATGTAGGTGTAACGACAAAAAGCACCCAGTCCACACTAAAATGAACATGTAGGTGTAACGACAAAAAAGCACCCAGTCCACACTAAAATGGACATGTAGGCGTAACGACAAAAAGCACCCAGTCCACACTAAAATGGACATGTAGGCGTAACGACAAAAAGCACCCAGTCCACACTAAAATGGACATGTAGGTGTAACGACAAAAAAGCACCCAGTCCACACTAAAATGAACATGTAGGTGTAACGACAAAAAGCACCCAGTCCACACTAAAATGAACATGTAGGTGTAACGACAAAAAAGCACCCAGTCCACACTAAAATGGACATGTAGGCGTAACGACAAAAAGCACCCAGTCCACACTAAAATGGACATGTAGGTGTAACGACAAAAAGCACCCAGTCCACACTAAAATGGACATGTAGGCGTAACGACAAAAAGCACCCAGTCCACACTAAAATGGACATGTAGGCGTAACGACAAAAAGCACCCAGTCCACACTAAAATGGACATGTAGGTGTAACGACAAAAAGCACCCAGTCCACACTAAAATGGACATGTAGGTGTAACGACAAAAAGCACCCAGTCCACACTAAAATGGACATGTAGGTGTAACGACAAAAAGCACCCAGTCCACACTAAAATGAACATGTAGGTGTAACGACAAAAAGCACCCAGTCCACACTAAAATGAACATGTAGGTGTAACGACAAAAAAGCACCCAGTCCACACTAAAATGAACATGTAGGCGTAACGACAAAAAGCACCCAGTCCACACTAAAATGGACATGTAGGTGTAACGACAAAAAAGCACCCAGTCCACACTAAAATGGACATGTAGGTGTAACGACAAAAAGCACCCAGTCCACACTAAAATGAACATGTAGGTGTAACGACAAAAAAGCACCCAGTCCACACTAAAATGGACATGTAGGCGTAACGACAAAAAGCACCCAGTCCACACTAAAATGGACATGTAGGCGTAACGACAAAAAGCACCCAGTCCACACTAAAATGGACATGTAGGTGTAACGACAAAAAGCACCCAGTCCACACTAAAATGGACTTGTAGGTGTAACGACAAAAAGCACCCAGTCCACACTAAAATGTGGTTGGCATTAGAAAGGGCATCCAGCTGTAGAAACTAAGCCAAAATCTGTTCTGTATGAGCAAGACATGGTCAACAGGACAACTCGTCTAACTCATGCTAACATGGAAAAATGAATGTTAAACAGTGATGATGATATATATATATAGGGAGAGAGGAAAATGTATGACCCCGATGGAGAGCTCAAGCCTTCATTATATATACATATATATACATATATGAATTAAAATCAACAAAGGTGTTGTGTAGTTACTAATAAATATTGTCCTTATGTTTTTCTTACAATATATATATATCAAGTAAGAATATTTTCAAAACAGCGAGCGGGTTTGAAATTAGAAATATAAGCTATCGCCGTATGTTGACTAAAGAAATTAAAGAAATTATTTAGCCTGATAGTGGGGTTAAGAACCCTCGGAGAAATGGAAAAAATACTCATCTTATATATATAGAGAGAGAGAGAGAGAGAGAGAGAGAGAGAGAGAGAGAGAGAGAGAGAGAGAGAGAGAGAGAGAGAGAGAGAGAGAGAGAGAGAGAGAGAGAGAGAGAGACTAACTTTGTTTAAAAAATATGTTAAACCTTTGTCAAAATATAAATGAATATAGAGGAAGTTGACATCTTGAAGACAATGCTCCAGCATGACCAGTCCAATGTCACAAACCAGTAAAAGTACAAAAGAAAAGAATTGATCAGATCCTGCTTTAAAAAAAAAATGTTGAACCCTGTCAAAATATAAATGACTAACAGGGGAAATTGACATGTTTGTCAGATGACATGTTATGGCTGTTAAACTCTTGTGGTGTTAAAGCCTGGTGCTGTTTGGTATTATATGTCTATATATATATATATATATATATATATAGAATTCACATGAATCAAAGTTCTGTTCAAAGCATTTATTCGCTTACAATTGTTTCATCCAAACCGAGGTTTGGAGTCTTTGGAGCAATTTTTCAATGTTTGTTTATATACATGACCTCCTTTCCAACACAAGAGACACACAGATACATAAGTATATATTGATGCACAGTGGGGTGACATCCATTATAAAATACATCGGCAGTTAACGTAGATAATGCAAGAGGATAGTTTGTTCGTCAGTTGTAGTAGTTATTGTATGCAATAGTTACACGTGGGGCATGCACGTGCGTCTTATTTATATATGATTATTGTGCGGCAAGGTGTTATATGCAATACAAGCACTTTAAGCCGGTAATCAAGGTAGTAATAAATTACTGTCTTTCACTGTTTAGGGTTTAAAATATATATAACTATAAAAAGTTTTAGTATATACATAACCATAAATAGTATCCTTAATACTATATATATATAGAGAGAGAGAGAGAGAGAGGGGGGGGGGGGGACTGAGAGAGAGAGAGACAGAGAGACAGAGAGGAGAGAGAGAGAGAGGGGGGAAGGGAGAGAGGGAGGGAGAGAGGGAGGCAGAGAGAGAGAGAGAGGCAGAGAGAGAGAGAGAGAGAGAGAGAGAGGCAGAGAGAGGCAGAGAGAGAGAGAGAGAGGCAGAGAGAGGCAGAGAGAGAGAGAGAGAGAGAGAGACAGAGAGAGAGAGAGAGTTTAACTTTAAAAAATATGTTAAACCTTTGTCAAAATAATAAATGAATATAGAGGAAGTTGACATCTTGAAGACAATGCTCCAGCACTCACAAACACACACACACTCTCTCTCTCACACACACATAAGGGGTGGTGTATTGGCAGTATCGGTAGAGGGTCGGATGCCATGCTTTGACGCATTGAGTTACGGCCCTTGCCATTCTGAGTTCAAATCCCGCCGAGGTTAACTTTGCCTTTCATCCTTACAGGGTCGATAAAATAAAGTACCAGTAATGTACTGAGGTAATTGCTGGCCTTGTGCCAAAAGTAGAAACAATTATATGCCTCAGTGGAGGCACATGGCTTAGTGGTTAGAGCATTGGCCTTGCAATCGAAAGGTTGTGAGTTCAATTCTCAGACCGGGTGATGTGTTGATTCCTTGAGCAAGACACTTTATTTCACATTGCTCCAGTTTACTCAGCTGTAGAAATGAGATGATAGGGACTGGGGTCTCTATCATTCCACTGCAAAGTGGTCGTGGAGGTGCCACCTCAAAAAAGCACCCAGCACTCACTGTAAATGAGGTTGGTGTTAGGAAGGGCATCCAGCTGTAGAAATCAAGCCAGAATCAATTCCCGTCCCACCCTAGCAAGCAGGGAAAAAGCGGACGTAAAATGAAATGATGATAATGATGATGGTGATGATGATGATGATTAAAAGAAGCAGGATGTTGTATTTTAGTGACTCCACAATGGTGTGGTAGCTGATGCAATAGAAAATATGTTAAAGATGAATCATCCCAAACTTACATTTCTCTTATTTAATACACACAGCTGAGGTACACAGTTTCACTACTAAAACCATTTGGTGTGTGTGTGTGAGAGAGAGAGAAAGAGAGAGTGTGTGGGGGGGGGGGATGAAAGAGAAAGATATAGTGAGAGAGAGTGTGTGCCTGTGTGTGTGGGGGGGGAGAGAGTGTGTGTGCATGTGTGTGAGAGAGAGAGTGCCTGTGTGTGTTTGTGAGAGGGGGGAGAGAGAGTGTGTGTGTGCCTGTGTGTGTGTGTGTTTGTGAGGGAGAGAGAGTGTGTGCCTGTGTGTGTGTGTGAGAGAGAGAGAGTGAGAGAGACACTGTGTGCCTGTGTGTGGGGGGGTTGTGAGAGAGAGAGAGTGAGAGAGACTGTGTGCCTGTGTGTGTGTGGGGGGGGGGTTGTGAGAGAGAGAGAGTGTGTGTGCCTGTGTGTGTGTGTGTTTGTGAGAGAGAGAGTGTGTGTGTGCCTGTGTGTGTTTGTGAGAGAGAGAGAGAGAGTGAGATAGAGTGTGTGCCTGTGTATGTGTGTGTGTGTGTGTGAGAGAGAGAGAGTGTGCCTGTGTGTGTGTGTGAGGGAGAGAGAGAGAGAGTGTGTGCCTGTGTGTGTTTGTGAGGGAGAGAGGGTGTGTGTGTGCCTGTGTGTGTGTTTGTTAGAGGGGGTGAGTGAGATTGAGTGTGCTTGTGTGTGTGTGTGTGTTTGTGAGAGAGAGAGAGTGAGGGTGTGTGTGTGTGTGTGTGTGTGTGTGTGTGTGTGTGAGAGAGAGAGTGAGAGAGAGTGTGTGCCTGTGTGTGTGTGAGAGAGAGAGAGAGAGAGAGTGCGTGTGTGTGTGTGTGTGTGTGTGTGTGTGTGTGTGTGTGTGTGTGTGTGTGTGTGTGTGTGTGCCTGTGTGTGAGTGTGTGAGTGAGAGAGAAAGAGCGTGAGAGTGTGTCCGTGTGTGTGTGTTTTATTACCAGACAGCAAACCCAAATGAAATAACTATGCCAGAAACGCTGACCTTTTTAGGTTAAGTCTGGATCAATCCACATCACTGCTATACACATACTATCATCATCATCATCATCATCATCATCGTTTAACATCCATGTTCCACGCTTGCATGGGTTTGTACGGGAGTTTTCCCACTTGAAGCAAGAGTGATTGTCTTGCTCGCATAGGACTGTCTGGCGGGTTTTCTACAGCTGGATGCCCTTCCTAACACCAACCACATTTACAGTGTGGGGCTGGAGGTATATACACAAACACTGTCATCTTGACAAAGGTGTCTGACTATATCCTGTCTAAGTCTGAGTCTGATTGGTTGTTACTGTCACATTAAAAAATTATATTCAGCTCAGTGAGTCTTGTGGTTAGATGTGTTATGTCGTCGCTATTCTAATCCAAAATAATTATGAGCATTTTCTCAGGGATCACTTAGCCTAAGATTAAAACCTGTTGGCAGGCCAGACAAAAGTCCTTCACAGGCTGGGGGTTTGTCACACTCGGCAGTAAATATAGTCACTCACTCATCATATTAAGTCACACTCGACAGTAAATATAGTCAATTACTCATCACATTAAGTCACACTCGACAGTAAATATAGTCAATCACTTATCACATAAGTTACACTCAACAGTAAATATAGTCAATCACTCATCACATTAAGTTACACTTGACAGTAAATATAGTCAATCACTCATCACATTAAGTCACACTCGACAGTAAATATAGTCAATTACTCATCACATTAAGTCACACTCGACAGTAAATATAGTCAATCACTCAACACATTAAGTTACACTCAACAGTAAATATAGTCAATCACTCAACACATTAAGTTACACTCAACAATAGCTATAGCCAATAATATGTGTAATTAATCTTACCTCTTAAAACTGTGTCATGCATTACACTCGTTAGTAAGATCCAAAACTTCAGGAATGATAGTAATAATAATTCCACAGACCTTACAACCATTCTACAACCATTCTACTCAACCATTCTAAGCCAGATCTAAGAGATTATGAAAACTTTCCTTCCTCTCGTGAGCAACAAGAAAGAGAAGAAGAAAAAAAATGACCAAAATATTTGTTGAAACCAAGTAAATCAGACAAGATAATGAATTTTATATTAGATAAGAAAAATGGTTGCATCCAGTACACAGCTGTATAATAATTATTTAATTAAGGTTGATACCAAACAGATTAGGGAAAGGGGAACTGAGAAGATACAGCAAGCATCAAAACAGCCTTCATTGCAGGTGAAGAAAATATAGTTGATCTACAAGGAAAATATAGCTGATCTACCACGAAACCAATGCTAGGTTTGATGTTTCTTAGAATTAGGTATGTTCTTGAATGCTGAAAATTCATCCTGTATGAAAGCAGTGAAATTAAATAGAAGATATATACGGGTATTTATTAAAATTAACTGTACACATTTTCATCATTTCATTTCATTTCATTTCATTTCATTTTACGTCCGCTTTTTCCCTGCTTGCAAGGGTGGGACGGGAACTGATTCTGGCTTGATTTCTACAGCTGGATGCCCTTCCTAACACCAACCTCATTTACAGTGAGTGCTGGGTGCTTTTTTGCTGTGGCACCTCCACGACCACTTTGCAGTGGAATGATATGGACCCCAGTCCCTATCATCTCATTTCTACAGCTGAGTAAACTGGAGCAATGTGAAATAAAGTGTCTTGCTCAAGGAATCAACACATCACCCGGTCTGAGAATTGAACTCATAACCTTTCGATTGCAAGGCCAATGCTCTAACCACTAAGCCATGTGACTCCATTTATCATCATCATCATTTCATTTTACGTCCGCTTTTTCCCTGCTTGCAAGGGTGGGACGGGAACTGATTCTGGCTTGATTTCTACAGCTGGATGCCCTTCCTAACGCCAACCTCATTTACATGAGTGCTGGGTGCTTTTTTGCCGTGGCACCCCCACAACCACTTTGCAGTGGAATGATAGGGACGCCAGTCCCTATCATCTCATTTCTACAGCTGAGTAAACTGGAGCAATGTGAAATAAAGTGTCTTGCTCAAGGAAACAACACATCACCCAGTCTGAGAATTGAACTCACAACCTTTCGATTGCAAGGCCAATGCTCTAACCACTAAGCCATGTGCCGCCATATATATATAAATTTAAGCGACTTCCATGCATCCAGTCCTTCTGTCACACAATCTGTGTGTGTGTTTATGTGAATGTGTGCGTATGTTTGTGTGAATGTGTGTGTGTGTGTGAATGTTTGTGTGTTTGTGTGAATGTGTGTGCGCGTTTGTGTGAATGTGTGTGTGCGTTTGTGTGAATGTGTGTGTGTGTTTTGTGCGAATGTGTGTGTTTGTGTGAATGTGTGTGTGTGTGTTTGTGTAAATGTGTGTGTGCTTGTGTGAATGTGTGTGCTTGTGTGAATGTGTGTGTTTGTGTGAATGTGTGTGGGTGTAGGTGTGAATGTGTGTGTGTGTGTTTGTGTGAATGTGTTTGTGTGAATGTGTGTGTTTGTGTTTGTGTGAATGCATGTGTGTTTGTGTGAATGTATGTGTGTGTTTGTGAGAATGTGTGTTTGTGTGGGTGTGAATGTGTGTGTGTGTGAATGTGTGTGTGTGTGTGTGAGTAAATGTGTGTGTTTGTGTGAATGTGTGTGTGTGTGTGTTTGTGTAAATGTGTGTGTGCTTGTGTGAATGTGTGTGTGTTTTTGTTTGTGTGAATGTGTGTGTTTGTGTAAATGTGTGTGTGTGTGTGCTTGTGTAAATCATCATCATCATCATCTTCGTTTAACATCCATTTTCCACGCTAGCATGGGTTAGACGGCATTAAATGTGTGTGTGTTTGTGTGAATGTGTGTGTGTGTTTGTGTGAATGTGTGTGTGTGTGTAAATGTTTGTGTGAATGTGTGTGTGTGTGTTTGTGTGAATGCGTGTGTGTGTTTGTGTGAATGTGTTTGTGTGAATGTGTGTGTGTGTTTGTGTGAATGTGTGTGTGTTTGTGTGAATGTGTGTGTGTGTTTGTGTGAATGTGTATGTGTGTTTGTGTGAATGTGTGTGTGTTTGTGTGAATGTGTGTGTGTGTTTGTGTGAATGTGTATGTGTGTTTGTGTGAATGTGTGTATGTCTGTGTGTGTATTTTTGTAAGTATGTCTTTGTTACGTGTTTATATTTAAATACTTACACGTATACATGTATGCATATGCACATACATACATATAAATGTATGCATATGCACATACCACATATATAAATGTATGCATATACACACATACACCATATATATAAATGTATGCATATGCACATACACACATACATATAAATGTATGCATATGCACACATACACACATACATATAAATGTATGCATATGCATATACACACATACATATAAATGTATGCATATGCATATACACACATACATATACATGTATGCATATACCACCACATACATATAAATGTATGCATATGCCACATACACACATACATATAAATGTATGCATATACACATATATACATACATATAAATGTATGCATACGCACATACACACATACATATAAATGTATGCATATACACACATACACACATACATATACATGTATGCATACACACATACACACATACATATAAATGTATGCATATACACACATACACACATACATATAAATGTATGCATATACACACATACACACATACATATAAATGTATGCATATACACACATACACACATACATATACATGTATGCATACACACATACACACATACATATACATGTATGCATATACACACATACACATACATATAAATATACACACATACACACATACACACATACATATAAATGTATGCATATACACACATACACACATACATATAAATGTATGCATATACACACATACACATACATGTCAGCGTGTTGAAAAAAATCCTAGTTTTCAAAAATTGGCTAGGAGCCTGTACTTCACCATTGTACCTAACTATATAATAAAGTGGTTGGGGTTAATGGAATTATCACATCATCATCATCATCATCATCATTTAACATGCTAGCATGGGTTAGGCGAGTTGTCCCATTTATAATGAAATAAATATGGTTTTATAAATATAGTTTCCATTTGTTAATATCGTATGTTTACTCCAAATACTTGTTGAGTGCTTTATATCAGTTATAAAAATATTTGCTTGTTGTATCCCAACAATTTAAATAGAACTTTTGCATATATATATATATATATATATATAACGAAGGAAATGTGGTAAGGAACCAGGTGGACCATAACGCACTAAAGTACTCAATACTTGTGGGTAATAGGAACCAGTAAGACCCTGACGGATGAGCTCAAGCTGTTTCGACGGCTAATTCTGTACTGAATTAGCCGTTCAGAATTAGCCGTCGAAACGGCTTGAGCTCAGCCATCGGGGTCTTACTGGTTCCTATATATATATATATATATATATATATATATATATATATATAATATTAGAGATGTGATGTAGTCATAGTATATATACTGTTTTCCCTGGTAGTAAAACATATATATATATATATATATATACACCCCACACAAACACACACACTGGAAGT
>OZ024752.1:40452068-40474568 GCA_964016885.1 Eledone cirrhosa | reverse complement strand
CTGAAGAGGTCACAGAGTGTGTGACGAAAGAACTATGACTATATATATATATAAACAACTATCTGGTTGTGGAACCAACCAACCAACCAGAAATTTATAAATTTGTAAATTTATAAATATATAATAAATTAAATTGAAGTGAAAGCAACTGGTGTGTGTGTTTCTTATTGGCAACATGACCCTCCCAAAGTATAACAATATCGGTTTCAACACACGATTTCAGATAAAGAATCTTGCTAAACAAATTCAGAAACGAAATATATATGGAAAGTTATATTTAAATTGTTGTGTTACAACTAGTAAATATTTATAACTGATATAAAAGCACTCGACAAATATTTGGAGTATATTTACAATATTAAATAAATGGAAACTATATTTATAAAACCATATTTATTTAATTATATATATTTCGGGGATATCATATTAACAATATTGTATTTCATTATATATATTTCAGGGATAACATATTAACTATATTGTATTTTGTCTGAGGAAGGCATAGCATATTGTTAATATGTTATCCCTGAAATATATATAATGAAATAAATATGGTTTTATAAATATAGTTTCCATTTATTTAATATTGTATATATATATATATATATTTATCCTGGGTTCAATTGGGGGTAACCACAGTAAGTAAGGTACTCAATACAAAACAGAGTGTAAATATTTAATATAGAAATGGCTTCTACAGGACTAGAACTGTTTCATTTGGGAGAAATCATCAATGATTTCTCCCAAATGAAACAGCTCTAGTCCTGTGACTTTGCCTTTCATCCTTACAGGGTCGATAAAATAAAGTACCAGTAATACACTGGGTAATTGCTGGCCTTGTGCCTAACATAGAAACAATTATATATATAATATATAATATACATATATATATATAATATACATACAATATACACACACACACACACACATATATATATATAATATACATATACACACACACATATATAATATACATATAATATACACACACATATATATATATATATATAATATACATATACACACACACACATAAATATATATATATATATGTATGTAAAGTTATATTTAAAATTGTTGGGTTACAACTAGTAAATATTTATAACTGATATAAAAGCACTCGACAAATATTTGGAGTATATTTACAATATTAAATAAATGGAAAACTATATTTATAAAACCATATCTATTTCATTATATATATTTCGGGGATATCATATTAACAATATGCTATGCCTTCATCAGACAAAATACAATATAATATATATAATATAATACACTGCTAGAGTAAACCTCTTCAAATGAAGTTGATGTTTATTACGGTATGTCGAATATATTTATCTATAAAACTGTTTATATTGTATTTTGTCTGATGAAGGCATAGCATATTGTTAATATGATATCCCCGAAATATATATAATGAAATAGATATGGTTTTATAAATATAGTTTTCCATTTATTTAATACTGTATATATATATGTATATATATATATATATATATATATACACACACACATACACAACTATACTTGTATTTACAACTTATATATACAACTATGTTTTATGTTTGGCAAAATTGTTCGCGAACCAATTTGTCTGTGATGAGAGGTGTTCATGAACCCCAGTTCCACTGTATTTCTAATTACCTCACCTCACTTAGTTACCAATGTTTTTCTTTTTTTAAACAAAGAAGAGAAACTCCCATTTTATTTTTCTTTCTTGTGCATAGTTGTAAACATTACAAGAAATATCATACTCCCAGCAGAAGGGTGTGAAATGAAAACAATAAGCGTGTTGATGTTGTTAAATAGAGAAAAGAGTTTATTTCTAGATTAATAAATGGTATAGATATAGGTGAGCCTCTTACATATCTCACACTGTTTGACATCATTACTGTTATATCAAAAGAGTTGATCTTTGATATCTCCATTAGTTGCAAAAACAACATTTGAAGGTTCAACTGAACTATGTATGTCACAGGTTAAGTTAAACAAGTACATATATTCTACAAAATGTTTTACCCTGAAAATTCAGTCTATAAATAAAATTCCATGGTAGATTCAATCGTAAACAACAACCCATATTCTTTACACTTGGCCCAAGTGAAGATTTACAAAATAAAATTTATCCTAACAGAACGATTTTAGTTACAAATATAACAAACTAGCAGTGGTATCCGGCGTTGCATGGGATAAGGTATTTTGGAACGCGGGCAGCCAACAGACCTAATCGTGGAAAAACTGCATGCCTGGACAATATGTAAAGAAAATAAACCGAATACTCTGATGGCTGGATAATCTTTAAGATTTTCCTCGATGAAGCAGGAAAAATGCAGGTTTTCACCTAATGTGGGCCCTAGGAGATCAAGAAAATGAATTTTTTTTATGCCTTGAAATTTCGGGAAAATCGGCTAGACGTAAAAGCCCTAAAAAGCTGAAAAAAATGAAGTTGTTCACCTAATGCAGGCCCTAGGCCATGAAAAAGTTGGATTTTCTTTGCTCACGGTATGAAGAAGAGACTAACTAATACATAGTTACAATTTCAAGGAAATCGGTCTGACGTAACACCTCAAAAAAACCCTAAAAAGCTGGAAAAAAATGCAGTTTTTCACCTAATGCGGGCCCGAGGGGATCAAAAAGTTGAATTGTTTTATGTGCATAACACTACCTGAAACATAATACACATGTAAAGTTTGAAAAAAATCAGTTGGGTACTTCTCGAGATTTAGAGATTCAAACTCACAGACACACACACAGACAGACATCCTCAGTTTTACATATATAGATAATAAGTTTGTTTTTGAAACAGCGAGCGAGTTTGAAAATAGAAATAGAAGCTTTTGCCATATATTTGACTAAAGAAATTTTAGCCCAATAGAGGGGTTTAGAACCCTCTAATAAATTGACATCTTTTTCCATTTCTTAGAGGGTTAAACCCCACTATCAGGCTAAAATTTCTTTAGTCAAAAATACGGCGAAAGCTTTTATTTCTATTTTATTACAAATAGAAATTGTTTCCTCAGCATGGGCTACAAATGTCCAGGTAATAGACCAAGTCAGTATTGAAGTGGGGCTACTGATCTCCCAGACAGGCCATGGATCTGTGGTCTTGCTTATGTACAATCTCTCGCCCACACATATATATAATAATAATAATAATTGTATTCTTGTTGTTTAGCCCCAGGCCAGCTCTAAAACTGTTTCTACCTGAGAGAAGCCTCCAGATGTGTCAAAGACATGATAACCTCCTAGTGCTGGTGATCTATATATAAGAAAAAAGATTGACACAGATTTGAATTAAATCTTTTTGAATCATTTAAATATTACCTATCTTGCTATGGACTATAAAATCACATTATATTTATTTATTTTGGATTGGCAGTATCGGTAGAGGGTCGGACGCCATGCTTTGCAGCACAGTTACGTCCCTTTACGGACTGAGTTCAAATCCCGCCGAGGATAACCTTGCCTTTCATCCTTACGGGGTCGATAAAATAAAGTACCAGTAATACCCTGGGATAATTGCTGGCCTTGTGCCAAAAGTAGAAACAATTATATTTATGTATGTATGTATGTATGTATGTAAGTATGTAAGTATGTATGTATGGAGAAGGAAAACTCTGATATAACACCTGCAACCCTGATGGTATCCAATGATGTTGACTTGTTCTTCTTTTTGGTAAATATCATCTTGGTTAAGAGAGTGGGAATGGCTTTGTGCAGTGCCTTTGCTCACTATAAAAGCTTCACGGCACAGGCATTGCTTTATATCTGGAGATCTCTCTGCACTTGTCGTCACATGGTACCATGGGCCCAGCACTAAGTGTCAATAATTGTCACAAGTGTAGTGTTTGTACCAGAGTTTTCAAGTCGCTGGCTGGACTAAAAAGTCACACTCGTTCAGCGCATCGGTAGGGGTTCTCCTACATGGATATAAAGTAGTGGCCGTACTCGAAAACGAGTTGGCAGCCACCATGTATGTATGTATGTATGTAAGTATGTATGTATTTATGTATTATGTATGTTCTTCTGGTTTTATAATTTCACAAAGTTTTACCAATAGAGAGAGAGAAACGGTTTCTAACATAGACACAAGACTCTCTCATTGGAATTTACACAACATCAACTAGGTAGATATGTATGTATGTCTGCATGCATGTGTGTGTAGGTATGGATGTTATTGTATGTGTGAAGGTGTATGTTTTGAGTTGTATGTGTGCATGTGTATATGCTTTGTATCTGTACATGTGCATATGCAGTTATTAGATGCAAAATTTTTGGAATGTTTTACATATTTTTACTGTTCCATTAATGGATTGTACTTGTAATTTCCTAACTAGTTGTGTTCTTTCTGTTCCTGTGAAGCCCAGCTTCTCAAGATTTGTATCTCCTATGTTGAGAGAGTTAGAATGAGAGGAAGGATAGAGAGGGAATAAACTTGATTTTCTCTTATGTTGAGAATGTATGTATGTATGTATGTATGTATGTATGTATGTATGTATGTATGTATGTATGTATGTATGTATGTATGCATGGATGCATATACATATATATATATATATATATATATATATGTAGGTCCAGGGTTCAATCGGGGATAACCAGTAAGTAAGGTACCCAATACATAGAGTGTATTCAAGATTTAATATAGAAATGGCTTCTACAGGACTAGAACTGTTTCATTTGAAGGAAATCATCAGGAATATATATATATAATATAAATTCAAATTTTGCAGTAATACTATAGCTGCCATCTAACATACTCTATACTGAGCTCACAAGACGTGGGTTTTTTTTTTGGGGGGGGGGGGGGTTAGATAATCAACAATTTCTTCAATATTACAGAATTTAAAAAAGAACATCTAAGATTATTAAATACATCATGCAACTTATGGTGTATGTAAATATTGTTAGAGGAAATACTAAGCCTCACTTTGAGTAATGAACTCTCATATCTGATGTACATTACTAAACATGGTTGAAACTTCAACATTGTTGGATAAGGATTAAATTATATCCAAGGCAAATAGAAGAAAACGACTTATTTAGGAACGTTAAGACATACTCCAATGATTTTTCAGGTAAGCTAACTTATTTGAAACATTGCTGCCGGTGATAGCGAGGCTAAGTCGTAGAATAACCAAGTATTTTCACTAGGAGTTTCAACTGGTACATAAATAACTCCTCATTCAACTATGAAACATCAATAGTGCACATCTTTAATTCAGTTGTTAAGTGACATTGACATTTCTCCTGCCTGTTAAACACAATGTGAAAATGTCATTTTACATGACTCACTTATACTAACCTTAGCCCAATAGCATTTGAACCACACATCCCATCCAGCCAAACCAGTTCAAACCAGCCGTAACTGGCCAATCATACTCATGATGTTAAGGCATTGTTCTCAAAATAAATAATTGTTTCTAGTTTTGGCACAAGGCCAGCAATTACCCAGTGTATTACTGGTACTTTATTTTATCAACCCCATAAGGATGAAAGGCAAAGTTAAACTCGGCGGGATTTGAACTCAGAATGGCAAGGGCCGTAACTCTATACGTCAAAGCATGGCATCCGACCCTCTACCGTTACTGCCAAAAATAATATTAAAATCTCGTAGATTCTATGTTATGTGAGATAATTGTGTCAAATAAAGCCTTTACTGTGAAAATACAATAGTAAACAGAGTAATCATCACCATTATCATCATTTTACATCCAGTTTTCCCTGCTTGCAAGGGAGGGACAGGTCCTATACAGCACAGTATCTCTCCACTGAATGTAATGTAAATACTAAAGGGTTAACCCTAACATTTACAACATCCATATTTCATAGTTGATAATTTGGGCACACCTGTACTTGGAAACAATTGGTTTTGTGGGGGCTTTTTGATTATTTTAATCCTGTTTTCACCTGATATTTGTAGACCTTGTTGTTATCAGATTAGTTTAAAATTTGATCAATTCAGATCGCTATAAAATCATTAAAACCCTTTTATTATAATATTTCTAACAAAATTTGTACCTCTATCTAAATCAAGTAAATATACGAGAGTCGGCTGAAAAGTTCATAGGCTGACCAAGATTCTCATGGAATGACCAAAATGAGCCTTTAAGTTTCAACATTGTCCCTGGAAAGAAACAATACAGTTATTAATAAGATGAGTTGAAATTAATGCAAGATTTCACAGCTCTAGCATAACTTCTTCATAGTTTGACTAAGATACTCTCATGGAATGACCAAAATGAGGCTTTATCTTTCAACATTGTCCCTGGAAAGCAACAATGCAGTTGTTAATACGAATTGTTGAAATTAATGCATGCAAGATTTCACAGCCCTAGCATCATTCTTTCATAGTCAGCGTATGAACTTTACAGCCGACCTTTATAAGTATGTCTTTGTCTTTCTTCATCCTAAATATATCTCACCTCACGACATCTGAAGTAAACATCTTGAAGTCTTCTAGAATTCTCTTCACATCTTTAATTTTCAAATTGAACATCTGTTGTGTTAGCATCACCTAATTTTCCATGTCAGTAAACCTCAGAGTACATTGCTAACCAACTTCAATGTAATGAATACAAAGTGTATGAAAATGGCTATATTTCAAAAGGCTATATATTTTAAAACCAATGACCATATAATCATGTGGTAACTTGTATAAATTTTTATAAAGTTGTAAGAAATTATAAATAAAAATGCGATGATTCATTTTGATATACTCTGTATATATTTTAAATCAACACATAAACCCAAATTTTCATAATCGTGTCATGTTTATGATACTACCCCTGCTATTATATAGCTTGCTGGGTTTTTTATAGTAAAAATAAATGGGTTACATTGCTTCTTATGTTATATATTAGATATATATGTATAACATTTAGTTATAAGCTAGAGGGATCTTTCTATATCCCAGCTGTTTCTAATAACACTTTCTGATTTAGACACAAGGCCAACAATTTTTGGTGAAAGGCCAGGAAAGTCAATTAAATTGGCCCACAGTGCATTACTGGTACTTTATTTTATCGACCTCATAAGGATGAAATGTAAAACTAACTTCAGTGGGATTTGAACTCAGAACGTATAAAGGGATGTAAGTAATTATTTGCCACAAAAAATGTCGTCTGAGTCTCTACCAATTATTTATGTGTCCCAACCTTTTTTAATAATTGTTTCTAATTTAGGCACAAGTCCAGCAATTACCCCCCAGTGCATTACTGGTGCTTTATTTTATCGACCCCACAAGGATGAAAGGCAAAGTTAAGCTCGGCGGGATTTGAACTCAGAACGTAAAGGACCATAACTCTATGCTGCAAATCATGGTTTCTTGACACCCTACCGATACTGCCAATCCACCAACAATGGCGTTTTAAGGGGAATTAAACTTTTCTTTACAATATAAAGATATATAACCTGATTAATGATTACACCACTTTTTCAAATGTCAAAGTATGTCATATTTTTTCAGTTCTATCAAAAACTAGAGTGACATTTATAAGAGAGAGGCTATAAAATCTAATTGCTGTATATTTAACAGTTAATAATCTAATGAATCATTAGTATTTCAGCTGTAGTTAGTGTGCTGTAGTAATTGCTTCTTTGTAGCCTCCCTATCTGTAATATATATTAAACAAAGAACCTATTCAGTAGAAAGTTTTACAGTACAAACCAGAATAAACATAAATCTCTAGCAAGCAAGTTATACAAACAGACCCTTTTGATGCAGTGGCAGATGAAAGAAATCTTATTAAATAAAACATAAATAATCTTTAACATTATTTATAGAAAGACAGCTTTTAAGTGAATGAATTTAATTCAAAATAACTGTCATGATTTGAAATACTTCAACTTGGAGATGTAATGTCCCTAAACTAAACTATCAGATCTAATGTCCCTAAACAAAACTATCAGATATAATGTCCCTAAACTAAACTATCAGATGTAATGTCTCTAAACTGAACTATGAGATGTAATGTCCCCAAACTGAACTATGAGATGTAATGTCCCTAAACTGAACTATCAGATATAATGTCTCTAAACTGCATCCTAATATGTATCTTATCCAACAAACACTCTTAATAAACATTTTACTCTATCAAAAAAGCACCCAGTGAGGTGGTTATGCTAGAGACACAACAAAAACCACCCAGTTGACCCTGTAAGGTCGTCATGTTGGTGACATGACAAAAGGTATCCAGTCCACCCTTGTAAGGTGGTCATTCTGGTGACAACAAAAATCACTCAATTCACCCTGAAAGATGGTCATGCTGGTGACACAACAAAAACTACCCAGTCCACCCTGAAAGGTGGTCATACTAGTGACACAACAAAAACCACCCAGTTCACCCTGAAAGATGGTCATGTTGGTGACACAACAAAAACCACCCAGTTCACCCTGAAAGATGGTCATGTTGGTGACACAACAAAAACCACCCAGTTCACCCTGAAAGGTGGTCATGCTGGTGACACAACAAAAAACCCCCAGTTCACCCTGAAAGGTGGTCATGCTGGTGACACAACAAAAACCACCCAGTTCACCCTGAAAGGTGGTCATGCTGGTGACACAACAAAAACCACCCAGTTCACCCTGAAAGGTGGTCATGCTAGTGACATCACAAAAACATCCAGTCCACCCTTGTAAGGTGGTCATGCTGGTGACACCACAAAAACATCCAGTCCACCCTTGTAAGGTGGTCATGCTGGTGACACAACAAAAACCACCCAGTTCACCCTGTAAAGTGGTCATGTTAGTGATAGTGGTAAAAATGATCATAGTGTTCCTTCCTAAAACTGCAGGCTTCTGAAATAAATTCTCTGCCCACATTTTACTCCTGCAGACATCAACCACATAGATCTCACAAGTTCAGTGAAGACCTGCAAAGAATATATGATTTATAACCACTGCCTTTCCTCCTATAACTGAATATATTTTTAATAATACAGATTCATGTAAGAGATATATCATTACTGCTGACCTAATGGTATGGATGCTGTAACTCCTGGGCTCCTGGGAGTTGTAGGGATGCCATGTTGACATACGGAATTTCTTAGGGCATTTTTTAAACCTGTAGAATGTAAATTTGAGCTGTGTGCCTGAGCTAAGCTGTTGGACTGTATGCTCACATGGTCCCATAACTCCCGGGGGGAGTCGTAGGGTCACCGTGTTGACATACTGCGTTTCTAGGGCATTTTTAAACCTGGCAGAGCCCATCTCCTGTTTTTGTCTGAATACAGCAGATTTCTTCCACGGAAAGATAGAGTGAGAGACTGGAAGTGAGAGATATAGAGGAAGAATCAACCCCAGTACTAGACTGGTACTTTTTTTATTGACCTCGAATGGATGAAAGGCAAAGTTGACATCAGCAGGATTTGAACTTAGGGAGCAGAGAACCGAAACAAATACTGCAAAGCATTCTATCCAGCGTTCTAACAACTCTGCCAATTTACCAACCTAATAGGCACCAATATTTTACACTACATCCCCCACCAATGGAGTATAAGTTAGTAAGTACAACAGTAAGATACTAACGACAATAATTGTTTCTACTTTTGGCACAAGGCCAGCAATTACCCAGTGCGTGACTGGTACTTTATTTTATTGACCCCGTAAGGATGAAAGGCAAAGTTAACCTCGGCGGGATTTGAACTCAGAATGGCAAGGGCCGTAACTCTATGCTGCAAAGCATGGCGTTCGACCCTCTACCGATACTGCCAATCCTATAATAATAATTGTTTCTACTTTTGGCACAAGGCCAGCAATTATCCCAGTGTATTACTGGTACTTTATTTCATCGACCCCCCCCGTAAGGATGAAAGGCAAAGTTAACCTCGGCGGGATTTGAACTCAGAATGGCAAGGGCCGTAACTCTATGCTGCAAAGCATGGTGTCCCACCCTCTACCGATGCTGCTAAATAGTGATATTCTATGTGGGCTAAAAAGTTATACAAATAATTCTAACTGTGGAATAAAAATTTATTTAGTGAGGAAGAAAAGACATTTTGTTTCCAGAGCAGAACCCTTTATGGGAGAAAAAAGAAATGCCAACTGGCATTGAAAGATAATAAATAAATTACCAGAAGAGGTGAGGGGGGTGTAACAAGTGTTAGGGGAGAGGGTTACCAGAAGAGGTGAGGGGGGTGTAACAAGTGTTAGGGGAGAGGGAACCTATCAGAAACAGATAAAAGGAACACCAACAGATTTGAAAAAAACTTTAGTGGGCGGAGATAATGACAATGAAACACTATACAGGAACAGATACAAAATACCCAAGCATGCATGTACACACATACACACACACCCATGGAGAGAGAGAACATACATACACACACACAGAGAAACACCTACACACACACTCATGGAGAGAGAGAGAAAAACCTACACACACACACACACACAGAGAGAAAGACCTACGTACACACACACAGATAAACACCTACACACACACACACAGAGAGAGAAAAACCTACACACACACACACACAGAGAAACACCTTCGCACACACACATACACAGAGAAACACCTACACACACACAGAGAAACACCTACACACACAAAGAAACACCTACGCGCACACACACAGAGAAACCTACACACACACACACAGAAAAACCTACACACACACACAGAGAAACACCTACGCACGCACACACACACACGCAGAGAAACACCTACACACACAGAGAAACACCTACGCGCACACACACACAGAGAAACCTACACACACACACACAGAGAGAAACACCTACGCACACACACACACACACAGAGAAACATCTACACACACACACACAGAAACACCTACACACACACACACACACACACACACATATCTAAATACAAGAGAACACTATCTATAATATGTCCAGATGATACCAGTACCATCACCAACGCACACACACACACACACACAGAGAAACACCTACACACACAGAGAGAAACACCTACGCACACACACACACACAGAGAAACATCTACACACACACACAGAGAAACACTTACACACACATACACATACACATACATATCTAAATACAAGAGAACATTATCTATAATATGTCCAGATGATACCAGTATAACACATCACCATCACCATCATCATTATCATTTAACATCTGTTCTCCCTGTTAGCAAGGGTTGGATAGGTCATCTACCATAGATCAAGTTAATATTTACAGACATGCCAACCTCTAAAAACCCAAACAGGGAGTACTATGATGAAAATGACCCAAAAATGAGGAGAAATGGGGCAAAATGGGGAGATTTTACATAATTGTTTCTACTTTAGGCACAAGGCCAGCAAATTACCCAGTGCATTACTGGTACTTTATTTTATCGACCCCGTAAGGATGAAAGGCAAAGTTAACCTCGGCGGGATTTGAACTCAGAATGGCAAGGGCCGTAACTCTATACGTCAAAGCATGGCGTCCGACCCTCTACTGATACTGCCAATCCACCGCCCGGGGAGATTTTACATAATGAAAGCAATACCCATTTTCACAAAAGAAGACATCTCCCACCCACCCCAAAGTGGGTGGGAGATCTCCCGTCCCATGGGGAGAGTTCACAGGTCTGTATTTAGTTGGAGCTGACTGTATTGAAACATAGTAAATATATTTTCTAGTTGCCCAACAAAATGTAGATATTTTCTTACCTTTTTCTATAGTAATAAATTAAAATATTATTTGTATGTATTGCTTGAATTATTAAACTAATAGAGTGTCAGACATCATGTTTTATGGTATATAGTTACGTCCCTTTGTGTTCTGAAGTTAAATGCCGTTTAGGTTAGCTTTGCCTTTCATCCTTATAGGGCCGATAAAATAAAGTAGCAGTAACGCGCTGGGGTTACATCCCTTTGCATTCTGAGGTCAAATCCCATCATAGTTAGCTTAGCCTTTCATCCTTACCGATAAAATAAAGTAGCAGTAATACACAGGGGTTGATTTAATCGACTTTCCTGACCCTGTATTCATTAATTATTATATTTTATTGTGAAAGTGCATAGTCTAGTGGTTTGGGAGTTGGACAGATGTTTCATAAAGTTGTGAGTTCAATTTTGTGTCTTCAAGCATGGCACTTCATTTCATACTGTTGGCCTTGTGTCTAAATCAGAAACCATTATTAAACTATAAAGTACCAGTAATACACTGGTATAATTGCTGGCCTTGTGCCAAAAGTAGAAACAATTGTTAAACTAATATACTCTTGAATATACTCTATTCAGATGCCATACAGCAATCTTATAACCCATTATGTCAGCCACAAGAAATCCATCTTTATAAATTGGGATAAATTAAAACTTTACAACGGGCAAAAAAAGGATAAACTTTAGTAGATATATGACCCAAAAGAGAGTAAAGTTAAACCAATAGACAAATTGGATGATGACCAATTAATCAGCAGTCAATTATCTATAATGTGATTATGTATTGTGATGTGAAAATGCGTATCATAATTAAAGGTAATAAGATATGTATAATTAATCACAATTATGGAGCACAAAATAAAATTTATGTTAGTTCTACAGAACTGTCATTTAATAGCACAACCTTCTATACAGAACTCATCACACAGGTTCCTGCTTTGCTTAATTATTGTATGACTGTAACACTAACATATAATCTGACCAGTTACCATATATACTTAAATATAAGCTGACTCGTATTTTGTGACTGAGAAATGAGAAAATATTAAAATCCTGTTTATAAGCAGAAGCAACTAATCAACATGTTTAGATGGTGCAGTTTTGAGTGAAGAATATACTTATGAAGTATCAATATTTTGATTTTTAAAATGTGTTCAGTGTTGTTTAGAGTATAGTATTTCTTTTAGAACTCCATTACATAATGATTTGTTTGCCAATTTCCAACTGTTTTGAAGGCCATATTCATTCAAAACACATCAAAATTTCACACTGAAAGTGAAACTGATGTAATAATTACCTCCAAAGTGAAACAGGTGTAATATTCACCTCTAAAGTGAAACAGGTGTAATATTCACCTCCAAAGTGAAACAGGTGTAATAATCACCTCCAAAGTGAAACAGGTGTAATATTCACCTCCAAAGTGAAACAGGTGTAATATTCACCTCCAAAGGTGAAACTGGTGTAATATTCACCTCCAAAGGTGAAACAGGTGTAATATTCACCTCCAAAGTGAAACAGGTGTAATATTCACCTCCAAAGTGAAACAGGTGTAATATTCACCTCCAAAGGTGAAACAGGTGTAATATTCACCTCCAAAGTGAAACAGGTGTAATATTCACATCAATGTTAAGGGAGTGCAGTCCTGCCCACCTCCTCCCCTCCAAAAGAAAACAGACACATAAACAAAAACAGTGAACTATGAATGAGTGATGCTAGAGCAGTGAAATCTTGAATGTATTCATTTCAACTTTTCTTATTAATAACTACATTGTTCCTTTCCAGGGACTATATTGAAAAATAAACCTCATTTGGCCATTCCATGAGAGTATCTTGGTCAGTCTATGAAGGAGTGATGCTAGAGCTGTGAAATCTTGAATGCATTAATTTCAACTATTGTTATTACGGTGGATTGGCAGTGTTGGTAGAGGGTCGGACACCATGCTTTCTAGCATAGTTACGTCCCTTTACGATCTGAGTTCAAATCCCGCCGAGGTTGACTTTGCCTTTCATCCTTACGGGGTCGATAAAATAAAGTACCAGTAATGCACTGGGTATTTGCTGGCCTTGTGCCTAAAGTAGAAACAGTTATTAATAACTTCATTGTTTCTTTCCAGATACTATATTGAAAAATAAACCTCATTTGGTCATTCCATGAGAGTATCTTGGTCAGCCTATAAACTTTTCAGCTGTCTCTCATATAATAACTGCATTGTTTCTTCCCAGAGACTATGTTGAAAAATAAACCTCATTTGGTCATTCCATGAGAGTATCTTGGTCAGCCTATAAACTTTTCAGCTGTCTCTCATATAATAACTGCATTGTTTCTTCCCAGGGACTATGTTGAAAAATAAACCTCATTTGGTCATTCCATGAGAGTATCTTGATCAGCCTATGAACTTTTCAACTGACTCTTGTCATTAGATATCAAACCATTACAGAGAGTTACTTATAGGTTTGGCTATTAGTCTATACCTGTAAATAAAGAACTCATTGCACTACTACAAGAATACCAAAAGCCATTACTTGTCATTGTTAAGGATTTGAAGTGACAGAGAATTTAATAATAGATTAAATATTTCTTTTGGTTATGTGTTATGTTTACAACAATGGGATGAGGTGACTATTGAACTTAGTAGTCAAATTATTTGTGACTTTTTTCCTCTTTTTTTTTTTTATTTAACTTGTATCACAACTGACACAGGTGACCTATTCAAAAAAATATGCTAACTGACAAGGGGTTCATGTAGCTGCTCTCTTGATATTACTATTGTGCTGTTTCCATGGCAAAAACACTGAGTTTCAATGGCCCAGTACACTAGGTTGTAAACAGGTACCATTTTATGTTAAATTTTTCTATTGTTACCAAGGAAATTTGAACTCAAGTTTTGAAATGGAGAAAAACTTGCAATAAATATATATGAGAGTCAACTGAAAAGGTTATAGTCTAACCAAGATACTCTCATGGAATGACCAAATGAGGTTTATTTTTCAACATAGTCAATGCAGTTATTAATAAGAAGAGTTGAAATTAATGCATGCAAGATTTCACAGCTCTAGCATCAATCAGCCCTTCATAGTAAGCCTATGGACTTTTCAGCCAGACTTTGTACACTACAATGGAATAATATATTATATGGCTTTAAATGTAATTAAAACAGTAAATATTGCCACCATATTTGTTTGTTTCTTATCTCTTATATTAACTACAAGTCAAGATAAATAGACAGGAAGCAACTCAAGAAGATAAAACAACTGGAATATCACATATACCTGGCTCTGATAACTTCCTTCATAGTCAGCCTATGTCCAAGCCAGGTGTTTTGTGGAAGACCAACAGTTACCCATGCATACCAGTATCCCCTCTCCGTGCCACCAATGTTGTCCAAAGGAAAGGTAATGGTCAATACAGCTTGGCACTAGTGACATCGTAACTCATTTCTACAGCTGAGTAAAACTGGAGCAATGTGAAATAAAGTGTCTTGCACAACGCATCACCTGGTCCAAGAATTGAACTCACGACTACACAATTATGAATCTGATGCTCTAACCACTAAGACATGTGCCTTTGCTCTCATACAAAGAGTAGAGAGGAGTCATTGGTTGTGTCAAAGATATGGCAATTTTTCCTAGTGTTGTTTCCCATGATAAAATGAATCCAGTACACTCTATAAAGAGGTTGGTGTTAGAAAAAAAAAACAACCTCCAGCTGCAAAGAACACACTAAAACCAGAAGTTTGTGAGCAAGATGCACCCTCATCCCCCTTGCCAATCTTGGAGTTGATTAAGAACTAACTAGGTTTACGACAAGAAAAGAAATGTTGAATTGTGATAATAACCCCCCCCCCTCTCAAACACGTGAACCTAATAATAAACTACCATTTGTACTGCCTCTCTGTTTGTTGTTCCTGTCTAATATTTAATTATATATATATATATATATATATATATAAAGTAAAACCTACTACAGTCAGTAGGCATCTCTAACAAAATACTCCCCCTCCCCGTCCCACCACCCCCACCCCATCCACACCGCCCCTTTCAATGTAAAGTTATGTTGGTGCCACACAACATCCAGGCCGAAACAAAGGAGATCGTGTAGATGGCACGACAAAAAAACACACAGTCCACGCTGTAATGTGGCCGTGTAGGCAACACGGTAAAAACCTCCCAGCCCCACACTGTAAATGTGGTTGGTGTTAGGAAGGGCATCCAGCTGTAGAAAACCCGCCAGACAGTCCACGCTGTAATGTGGCCGTGTAGGCAACACGGTAAAAACCTCCCAGCCCCACACTGTAAATGTGGTTGGTGTTAGGAAGGGCATCCAGCTGTAGAAAACCCGCCAGACAGTCCACGCTGTAATGTGGCCGTGTAGGCAACACGGCAAAAACCTCCCAGCCCCACACTGTAAATGTGGTTGGTGTTAGGAAGGGCATCCAGCTGTAGAAAACCCGCCAGACAGTCCACGCTGTAATGTGGCCGTGTAGGCAACACGGTAAAAACCTCCCAGCCCCACACTGTAAATGTGGTTGGTGTTAGGAAGGGCATCCAGCCGTAGAAAACCCGCCAGACAGTCCTATGTGAGCAAGACAACCACTCTTGCCTCAAGTGGGAAAACTCCCGTCCAAACCCATGCAAGCGTGGAACATGGACGTTAAACGATGATGATGATG
Source organism: Eledone cirrhosa (assembly GCA_964016885.1). Lineage (NCBI taxonomy): Eukaryota > Metazoa > Mollusca > Cephalopoda > Octopoda > Eledonidae > Eledone > Eledone cirrhosa. The sequence continues at coordinate 40,458,249 of OZ024752.1, read as the reverse complement.
ATGATGATGATGATGATATATATACAATATATTAATATATTAATAAATGGAAACTATATTTATAAAACCATATTTATTTTATTATACATATTTCAAGGGTAACCAAGGCAAATTATGGTGCGCTTTCATCAGATAAAATACAGATTTGTTTTATAAATAAATATTGACATACCTGGAAAAAAAGACAACCTTAACGGTTGGGGCTGTCTTTTTTTCCGGGTATGTCAATATTTATTTATAAAACAAATCTGTATTTTATCTGATGAAAGCGCACCATAATTTGCCTTGGTTGCCCTTGAAATATATATAATAAAATAAATATGGTTTTATAAATATAGTTTCCATTTATTAATATATTGTGTATTTACTCCACTAAACGGTTGAGTGCTTTATATAAGTTATAAAAATGTTTAAGCTTGTTGAATCCCAACAAATTAAATATAACCTCTGCATATATATATATAGAGATATATATAAAGGGCGGTGGTGCCCCAGTATGAAAGAAATCATTATTCTTGAATAATAATTTTTTTTATTATTTGAAAATCATAGACACAGTCTTTCAATAAGAAATAGTATACAAAGACATAGTTAAGTTTATATAGCCAGCGGGATATATAGTTAAGTTTATATATCCAGGGGCATATATAGTAAAGTAGGGTATATAGTTAAAATTTATATAGCCAAGAGGATATATATATATATATATACATACACGATATACATATTTCATTGGTGAATGTTGGAAGTAAAAGAAAAACAAGATATTATCATTTACTGATTGAGAATATACACATGCAAAGGTAACTTTCTTGAACTACAGAATTTAATTTTAATTTAGTTCAATACCAGATATGAAAGAAGTGACCTGGTTTTTATTGTTTGTTGTAAGAGAGAGTGAGTCATGCTAGTTAGTCACTTTACATAGAAGAGGCCCATCTTGATTTGACTACACTAAAATGAGGTGACAGTTGAAATGGAAATATATATATATCATCATCATCATTTTACGTCCACTTTTTCCTGTTTGCAAGGGTTGGACGGGTCCTATTCAGCACAGCATCTCCCCCACTTGTCACAGTCCTTCGTCATCTCAGTGAGTTTCAGCGATCTGAGGTCTGCTCTCATCACCTCCGCCCATGTTTTACGTGGTCTACCTCTACTGCGTCTTCCTTCTACTGGGATTTCTTGGCACTTCTTTACTCAGCAGTCATCCTCCATGCGCATCACATGTCCATACCATCTCAGTCTTCTCTCCTGCACACCACAACTTATCCCTCTTATACCCAGTTTCTTTCTCAACTCGTCTATGCTTGGTCGTTCACGCACATTGACATTGCACATCCGACGGAGCATACTTGCTTCATTTCTCTCCAGCCGTCGCACATCCTCTGCAGTTGCTGCCCATGTCTCACTACCATGCAGCATCGCGCATCTCACACAGGCATCATATAACCATTCCTTTTGTATATATATATTCCAGCTCTCTGCTTTCTGAGTTCAAATCCCGCAGAGGTCAATTTTGCCTTTCATCCTTTCGAGGTTGATAAAAAACATACCAGTCAAGTACTGGGATCAATTCTTCCTCAATATCTCTTTCTCACTTCTCTCTCTCACTTTCTAGCTTTCTCTGGAAGAAATCTGCTGTAGAAAGGCCTGGAAAGGGATGGGCTGTATATTAATATGGTGCCCCTGCGACTCTATCAGGAGTTACGGGACCAAGGAAGGGTATATATATATATACAGTGGTTATATATATACATGGATATATATATATACATGGCTTAGTGGTTAGAGCATTGGCCTTGCAATCGAAAGGTTGTGAGTTCAATTCTCAGACCGGGTAATGTGTTGCTTCCTTGAGCAAGACACTTTATTTCACATTGCTCCAGTTTACTCAGCTGTAGAAATGAGATGATAGGGACTGGGGTCCCTATCATTCCACTGCAAAGTGGTCGTGGAGGTGCCACGGCAAAAAAGCACCCAGCACTCACTGTAAATGAGGTTGGTGTTAGGAAGGGCATCCAGCTGTAGAAATCAAGCCAGAATCAGTTCCCGTCCCACCCTTGCAAGCAGGGAAAAAGTGGACGTAAAAGGAAAGGATGATGATGATGATGATGATGATGATGGAACTTCAGTTCACAAACTTAATTCATTCCTGAAGGCTGTTCGTTCGTTATCCAAAATGTTCATAAACCGAAACTATTTTTCGCACATGAAATGTCGAGAGAGAAATACAGTGTGTGTGAAAAGCAGATAGATATCACCATAGTAACTAACTACACAGTAAATTATGCTTTCCCGTCGATACTCCCAGCTTATCGCCAACCATTGTTGCCAGCTTGCGTGTTTGTTACTCAAGACACTATTCGTCAACCAAGACGTTTTATGTTCGGAAACATTGTTCACAAACCAATTTGTTTGTAATGCAAGGCATCCATGAACCGAAGTTCCACCGTACTAATAAGCCATTTTCTATACTTTCACTGGTCCTTCAATATGGAGGAAGTTAATATTATTCCTGGGGAAAGTCAATTTTCTTTTTCTTTTCCATTTTTGTTTGTTTTTCTCTTTTTTATCTATCTATAGGCTTATCTATTATCTTGTAACCCTTAACTTGATTCCACGCCTAAATATCTGTATCTGTAAAGCATTAAAGAATGTTGAGTGTAGAATTCTTAGTGTAAGATGGTGCCTGTTAGTGATAGCAGATGCAATCTTAATCTTTGCTGATATGATAATATAAGTAAATCAATCTAGATGTAAGACTGAACTGAACTACATTTACCAGTTATCATTTATTTAGACTAATAAAATAACAGGTCAAACCCTGACATTCCTCACAACAACTGAAGTGATGAGACTGAAGAATACATAAACCTATCTAGTAATGTAATTTGAGGCAGCAAATTGACAGAGTCGTTAGAACATCAGATAGAATGCTCTGTAGTATTTGTTCAGGCTATCTGTACTCTGAATTAAAGTCCTTACTTTAGGTCCAAGACAGTCCTAATTGAGCAGACCTATTTTGTTTTCAGGCATAGTGTATTAGTCATCCTATGTCTCTTCTTTTTAAAGATACTAGTGTAATTCAGGAACCGCACCAACCAGCAGCTAGTCTCTTCTGCCATCTGCAAGCGACGCCTGGGCTGGTTTGGGCACGCTTTGAGACTTCCCCCGGAGAGACTGGCGAACCAAGTACTTAAATGGAGCCCGCAGGGAAGCAGACAGAGAGGGCGACCCAAAATGAACTGGCGCCAGACGGTTGAGAGGGACCTGCGAGCGACAAACAGACAATGGCGGGACGCTGTGCAACTGGCTGCTGACCGAACGCGGTGGAACAGTATGATTGCCTCCTGCGTCGCAAGACGCGGGAGCTCCTGAGTCTGAGTCTGAGTGTAATTTGAGGCAGCAAATTGGCAGAGTCGTTAGAACATCAGATAGAATGCTTTGCGGTATTCATTCCGGCGGTCAACTCTTTTAGTTCAAATCCCGCTGAGGTCAACTTTGCCTTTCATCCATTCATGGTCGATAAAAAAAAAAAGTACCAGTCTAGTACTAATGGTGAGTTCTTCCTCTATATCTCTTTCTCACTTCCCAGAGTCAACAGCATCTTTTTAATATTTATTTTTACATCTTTTAAGTCTGGAGTGACCACATACTGATTTGTTGACTCATACAGTAAGTTGTTCCATTTTAAGGTAGCTTCCTTCAAGTTTTGTTGATTATTAAAAGCTACTATAGTGTCATGCCCATTGATATAATACAGAGATGAGATGTCAAAATAAGAACTGCTCACCTTTCAACTGACTGCCTGTTACCCTATCAACTTGACCATCTGTACCCTCTCAACTTTGTTTTATTCTCAGCTTATCTTGTTCTCTCAAAATTAGTTTCAATGTTGTATGTAGAATTTGTAAAACAAAAAAAGTGAGGCAACAAAGAAAAAAATCTAATTTGACATTCTTTGGAATTCTAAACCTTCTGATAATCATTCTGGTGGTAATGTGAGTTAGATATAAATTACTGGTAAACCAATGCTGTGATTGTAATTCTAAGTTATAACCATTTAACCCTCTTCATCTCAATTTTCTTTGAACACACTCTGTTTCTATGATTTAAAATAAAAATCCTGTTTTAAAATGTTATTATTTAATATAGGGCGGTGGATTAGCAGTATCGGTAGAGGGTCGGACGCCATGCTTTCCAGCATAGTTACGTCCCTTTACGATCTGATTTCAAATCCCGCCGAGGTTGACTTTGCCTTTCATCCTTACGGGGTCGATAAAATAAAGTACCAGTAATGCACTGGATAATTGCTGGCCTTGTGCCTAAAGTAGAAACAATTATTTAATATAAATCCTTTATTAATTTTATGTCAGAACTATTTGTTAACCCTTTAGCATTTAAACTGGCGGTATCCGGCCAGAATTCTCTCACCTCTTTCTGTTCAAACTGGCCATAACTGGCTGCTCATACTTATGTTAAGGTATTGTTCTCAAAATATATAATATGAATATCTCATAGATTCAATATTATGTGAGATAATGTATTTACCATGGAAATACAATAGTAAATATAAAGTAATGTAAACACTAACTTAATTTTTTCTACATTTGGCACAAGGCCAGCAATTTGAAAGGGAGGGGAAAGTCAATTAAATCGATCACAGTATTATTAAGATTAGTTATTTATCCACCATAAAAATTGATTTGGAATTCCTTATTGTCAAGTAGGATATCTCCTTAGTGGTGGTTGGAGTCCCATGCTAGATGAGTTTAGTGTATCACAAGCTGTGGCATACTCACCATTAACCCCTTAGCATTTAACCCAACCATATCTAGCCCGAACTTTCTCACCTCTTTCTGTTCAAACCGGCTATAGCTGGCTGCTCATACTGATGTTAGTGTATTGTTCTCAAAATAAATAACATCAAAATCTTGTAGATATGATATTATGTGAGATAAAGCCTTTACTGTGTAAATGCAATAGTAAATATAGAGTAATGTAAATGCTAAAGGGTTAAACACTGCATGTAATCTCAACATGGATCAAATGTTGTCAATGCTTTCAATCCTAACTCATTCCTATTCCATTCTAATTATCTATTTACAGTCAAGTAGACTAGACCACCTTAAAAAGTGGAATCATTTGAGTATCAGACAAATGTTGTCAACACCTCCAGCCTTAAGTTATTCCTACTTTGTGGCAATTCTGTTTACAATGGACTAGACCATCTTAAAAAGTGGAATCATTTAAGTATCAGACAAATGTTGTCAACACCTCCAGCCTTAAGTTATTCCTACTTTGTGGCAATTCTCTGTTTACAATGGACTAGACCACCTTAAAAAGTGGAATCATTTGAGTATCAGACAAATAAATGTTGTCAACACCTCCAGCCTTAAGTTATTCCTACTTTGTGGCAATTCTCTGTTTACAATGGACTAGACCACTTTAAAAAGTGGAACCATTTGACCATCAGATAAATGCCTTACTATGTTTATTCTAGCTCTCTACAGTCAGAGTACAAATCTCACCATGGTCAACTTTGCCATTCATCCTTTTGGGGATCAATATAATACAGTAATAAAGTATTTGTCCAAGCCAATGGAACGGCAGAATTATTAAAGCAGAAAATTTGATGCCTTGTGGTATTTCTTCCAGCTTTTTGAATGCCGAGTTCTTGTGTAATAGACTCATTCTGTCAACTGATTTAACATTACCACATGGTCCTTGGGTACTCTTAGCAGTGGCAACTGATTTAATACTATCACATGGTCGTTAGTGCCCTTAGCAGTGTCGACTGCTTTAATACTACCACATGGTCCTTTGTTGTGGTGGTGATTGTAGTAATGGTATTAGTGGTGGTTGTCGTGTTGGTGTAGGTGTTAGTGGAAGAATTCCACTCTTGCTGTAGTTATAATGGTGTTGGTGGTGATGGTGTAGGTGGCGGTGGTGATGGTGGTGATGATGTAGGTTGGTGGTGTTGTTGTTGTTGTTGTTGGTGGTGGTGGTGGTGGTGGTGGTGTTGATGGTAGCATAGGAATTGCTGATGGTGATGGTAAGCATAGTTGCTTCTGTTGCAAGCATTCAAGCCAGATCTCTCATATAATAACTTCCCCCTTCCCTCACTCCAGCCCTCAACATTGACCTTGCTTCTCTAACTAACCCGGGGAAGGGG
>OZ024752.1:40442068-40447068 GCA_964016885.1 Eledone cirrhosa | reverse complement strand
TTTCAATAAAAAAAAAAAACCCGTAAGTCCTAAATGTAATGGAATTCAGTAAAAATAATATCCACATACACATTTGACGAATACCCCCCAACTCTTTTTATTGTAAACAGGAACTGATAAAAAATGAGGCGCGGGGGGGGGGGGGGGGGGGACAATTAATTGTTAAAAAATAAAAGCATGTTATGTAAGTGGAAATAACAAACTAACTAAAATAGAACAGGCTATAGTGTAATGTGTTACTTCATAATAGGAGTTAGGGGGTCCTATGTAGAAATACCACCTGCAAGTTACAAATAAGATTTCAAGGTAAATATACACCAATCAGATTTGGATCCCGCCATGGACTTATCCAAACTATTATTTACAGTGACTCATAAGATAGAGCCCAGAAAATATAAAAATATCAAATAGATATCAATAATGGTATAGAATAATTTTTATGCAGGGGTTCCCTAAGACATAAAAACTATTCCAAGGGTTCCACAAAGATAAAAAAAAAAAAAAAAAAAAAAAGGTTGAAAAATGCTGCTCTAGGGATAGTAACAGACCCTCATCCTATCTGAGAAATGGGAATGTAGATTTACCTCACAATTTAATTGTTTCTACTTTAGGCACAAGGCCAGCAATTACCCAGTACATTACTGGTACTTTATTTTATCGACCCCGTAAGGATGAAAGGCAAAGTTAACCTCGGCGGGATTTGAACTCAGAATGGCAAGGGCCGTAACTCTATGCGCCAAAGTATGGCGTCCGACCCTCTACCGATACTGCCAATCCACCTCTCATTAATTTAATTGTTTCTACTTTAGGCACAAGGCCAGCAATTACCCAGTACATTACTGGTACTTTATTTTATCGACCCCGTAAGGATGAAAGGCAAAGTTAACCTCGGCGGGATTTGAACTCAGAATGGCAAGGGCCGTAACTCTATGCGCCAAAGTATGGCGTTCGACCCTCTACCGATACTGCCAATCCACCTCTCATTAATTTAATTGTTTCTACTTTAGGCACAAGGCCAGCAATCACCCAGTACATTACTGGTACTTTATTTTATCGACCCCGTAAGGATGAAAGGCAAAGTTAACCTCGGCGGGATTTGAACTCAGACTGTAAAGGGACGTAACTATGCTAGAAAGCATGGTGACCGACTCTCTACCGATACTGCCAAATACCATATAATTATAACACTTTACATTCTGAGTTCAAATCCTGCTGAGGTAAGCCTTGCCTTTGATCCTTAGAGTCGATAAAATAAAGTACCAGTAATGCACTGGGGGAGGATTTCATAGACTTTCCTATCCAAAGAATTGGGGGCCTTGTGCCCAAATCAGAAACCATGACACCATAGCAAACACATTTTAAAGTCCATTCTGGACTGTAAAGTGGTTGCTGTGAGAAAGGGCATCCAAATATAGAAAGCTTGCCAAACATGGAGTTAAGAGGACCCTTCAGTTGTGTCAAGTACACAACCTCAACCTCCCTAGTGCTGGTGATCCACATGATAAAAGCACCCAATAGACATTGTAAAGTGGTTGCTGTGAGAAAGGGCATCCAGCTGTAGAAAGCTTGCCAAACAAGCAGTTAAGGGGACCCTTCAGTTGTGTCAAGTACACAACCTCAACCTCCCTAGTGCTGGTGATCCACATGATAAAAGCACCCAATAGACATTGTAAAGTGGTTGCTGTGAGAAAGGGCATCCAGCTGTAGAAAGCTTGCCAAACAAGGAGTTAAGGGGACCCTTCAGTTGTGTCAAGTACACAACCTCAACCTCCCTAGTGCTGGTGATCCACATGATAAAAGCACCCAATAGACATTGTAAAGTGGTTGCTGTGAGAAAGGGCATCCAGCTGTAGAAAGCTTGCCAAACAAGGAGTTAAGGGGACCCTTCAGTTGTGTCAAGTACACAACCTCAACCTCCCTAGTGCTGGTGATCCACATGATAAAAGCACCCAATAGACATTGTAAAGTGGTTGCTGTGAGAAAGGGCATCCAGCTGTAGAAAGCTTGTCAGATAAGGAGTTAAGAGGAGACCCTTCAGTTGTGTCAAAGACATGACAACTTCTCCTGTGCACTTTGGTAGAATGTGAGACCATACGTAAGCAAGATGCAGTCTCCCTGGTCAGACTGGGAAGGTCAGCATCCTTGCTTCAGTACTGACTTGGTCTATCAAGACCCATCCAATCATTGCTAGCAGGGAAAGCAGATGTCAGACAATGATGATGATGCATTAATTAGGGCGGTGGATTGGCAGTATCGGTAGAGGCTCGGACGCCATGCTTTGGCGCATAGAGTTACGGCCCTTGCCATTCTGAGTTCAAATCCCGCCGAGGTTAACTTTGCCTTTCATCCTTGCGGGGTCAATAAAATAAAGTACCAGTAATGTACTGGGTAATTGCTGGCCTTGTGCCTGAAGTAGAAACAATTAAATTAATGAGAGGTGGATTGGCAGTATCGGTAGAGGCTCGGACGCCATGCTTTGACGCATAGAGTTACGGCCCTTGCCATTCTGAGTTCAAATCCCGCCGAGGTTAACTTTGCCTTTCATCCTTGCGGGGTCGATAAAATAAAGTACCAGTAATGTACTGGGTAATTGCTGGCCTTGTGCCTGAAGTAGAAACAATTAAATTAATGAGAGGTGGATTGGCAGTATCGGTAGAGGGTCGGACGCCATGCTTTGACGCATAGAGTTACGGCCCTTGCCATTCTGAGTTCAAATCCCGCCGAGGTTAACTTTGCCTTTCATCCTTGCGGGGTCGATAAAATAAAGTACCAGTAATACACTGGGTAATTGCTGGCCTTGTGCCAAAAGTAGAAACTATTAATTAGTTATAGTTAATTGTATAATGAGAATTGTGTTTTATATCAATTAATGTATAGAGGTCCTTTTCATTATATATATATATATCATCATCATCATTTTACATCCGCTGTTCCCTGCTTGAAGAACTCTGGCCAGATTCAGCTGGTTTAAATGCTAAAAGGTTAATTGGCTTTCCCCCCTCTGGCCAAAATTGTTGGGCTTGCATCTCAAACAGACTCCATTAATGATATATGACTTAAGGGCAGTGGATTGGCAGTATCGGTGGAGGGTCGGACGCCATGCTTTCCAGCATAGAGTTACGTCCCTTTACGAGCTGAGTTCAAATCCCGCCGAGGTTGACTTTGCCTTTCATCCTTACGGGGTCGATAAAATAAAGTACCAGTAATGCACTGGGATAATTGCTGGCCTTGTGCCTAAAGTAGAAACAATTAATGATATATGACTTAGTCTGATAGAATTCTCCAGATGGTTTTGAATGGTTTGATTGAACAAGATCCCAGACCTCACTCATTTACCCAGTAGGGTGGAACTTGTCAAATTGGACCAAGGAAAACAATGTTTCCAAAACAATAGTGAGGTATGAGTCTTTCATTTACAAGGAAAAGTTCATAAGCTGACTATGAAGGAGTGGTGCTAGTGCTGTGAAATCTTGCATGTACCAATTTCAACTCTTCTTATTAATAACTGCAATGTTTCTTTCCAGGGACTATGTTGAAAAATAAACCTCATTTGGTCATTCCATGAGAGTATCTTGGTCAGCCTATGAGCTTTTCAGCCGACTCTCGTAGAATTACCAACTGAAAGTGTTAATTGCACTAAGTTAACCCAATATAGGAAGGAGGATGTAGAATTGGTTTTGACTGTGGCATGATAGACTAATTAGATTTCTACTAATTAGATTTTCTACTAATTAATTTCCTTTCATTGGACATGTATTGTTTAGGAGTGTTTCAGCTATCCAACATAGCAGTGTGTCCTTGAGCAAGACACTTCATTTCACAGTGCTCCAATCAAGAACTGGCCTTGGTCTGTAATGACTCATCTAACTTTTGCTAGCAGAGAGAACAGACATTAATTGATGATGGTGATGATGGTAAGGAGGATAACGATGATGCGGTGGATGAGAAGGAGGAAGAAGAGGATGAGAAGGAGGAAGAAACTCTGTCGAAAACAGAATGATTTATTTAACCCTTTAGCACTTACATTACTCTATATATACTATTGTATTTTCATTGTAAAGGCTTTACCTCACATAATATCTCACATAACATTCACATTACTCTATATATACTATTGTATTTTCATGGTAAAGGCTTTATCTCACATAATATCTCACATAACATTCACATTACTCTATATATACTATTGTATTTTCATGGTAAAGGCTTTATCTCACATAATATCTCACATAACATTCACATTACTCTATATATACTATTGTATTTTCATGGTAAAGGCTTTATCTCACATAATATCTCACATAACATTCACATTATTCTATATATACTATTGTATTTTCATGGTAAAGGCTTTATCTCACATAACATTCACATTACTCTATATATACTATTGTATTTTCATGGTAAAGGCTTTACCTCACATAATATCTCACATAACATTTACATTACTCTATATATACTATTGTATTTTCATGGTAAAGGCTTTACCTCACATAATATCTCACATAACATTTACATTACTCTATATATACTATTGTATTTTCATGGTAAAGGCTTTACCTCACATAATATCTCACATAACATTCACATTACTCTATATATACTATTGTATTTTCATGGTAAAGGCTTTACCTCACATAATATCTCACATAACATTCACATTACTCTATATATACTATTGTATTTTCATGGTAAAGGCTTTATCTCACATAATATCTCGCATAACATTCACATTATTCTATATATACTATTGTATTTTCATGGTAAGGCTTTATCTCACATAATACCTCACATAACATTCACATTACTCTATATATACTATTGTATTTTCATGGTAAAGACTTTACCTCACATAATATCTCACATAACATTCACATTACTCTATATATACTATTGTATTTTCATGGTAAAGGCTTTACCTCACATAATATCTCACATAATATGGAATTTATGAGATTTTAATATTATTGATATTGAGAACAATACCTTAACATCAGTAT
>OZ024752.1:40434568-40437068 GCA_964016885.1 Eledone cirrhosa | reverse complement strand
CGAGCGAGAGAGAGAGGGGAGCGAGAGAGAGAGAGGGGAGCGAGAGAGAGAGAGAGGGGAGCGAGAAAGAGAAAGGGGGCGAGCGAGAGAGAGAGGGGAGCGAGAGAGAGGGGAGCGAGAGAGATTGAGGGGGAGCGAGAGAGAGAGGGGAGAGCGAGAGAGAGAGGGGAGCGAGAGAGAGAGAGAGAGGAGCGAGAAAGAGAAAGGGGGCGAGAAAGAGAGAGGGGAGCGAGAGAGAGAGAAAGAGAAAGGGGGCGAGCGAGAGAGAGAGGGGAGCGAGAGAGAGGGGAGCGAGAGAGATTGAGGGGGAGCGAGAGAGAGAGGGGAGAGCGAGAGAGAGAGGGGAGCGAGAGAGAGAGAGAGAGGAGCGAGAAAGAGAAAGGGGGCGAGAAAGAGAGAGGGGAGCGAGAGAGAGAGAGGGGGGAGAGGGGCAGATGTAAATATAATAGCTGTGTATGTATAGAACAGGATAAGGTCTGTTAATACATGTGCGTATGAGATGAGATGCGTGTCTCTCTCTCTCTCTCTCTGTGTGTGTGTGTGTGTGTGTGTGTGTGTGTGTGTGTGTGTGTGTGTGTGTGTGTGTGTGTGTGTGTGTGTGTGTGTGTGTGTGTGTGTGTGTGTGTGTGTGTGTGTGTGTGTGTGTGTGTGTGTGTGTGTGTGTGTGTGTGTGTGTGTGTGTGTGTGTGTGTGTGTGTGTGTGTGTGTGTTTTGTTTACATCTATCTAGGTGCGTGTTTCTGTCTGAATGTATGTTCTTGAATTAGTGTGTATGTGTGTGTGTATGTATGTATGTTCTTGAATTAGTGTGTGTGTGTGTGTGTATGACTGTATTAGTGTATATATGTATATATGTACGCGTGTCAGAGTCCGTATATATATATGAATGCGTTAGAATGTGTATAAACGAAGAGACTAAGTACTGTATGAACGTGACAGTCAAGTGTGCATGAAATGTGCGTGTGTAAGTGTGTGCATATGTATGAATAGACTGTATGTATGTGTCCACACACGCCTATTTAATTAAGATTCGTTACAAAGCATATAAACTATATTAGTGTCTCTTTTCCTATTATGTCAAGCGTTAAACTAATGTATTTTTTCATTGTACTATGTCGTTTGCTTTGTTATTTCTGTTTACTTTTTACATACATGTGTGTGTGTGTGTGTGTGTGTGTGTGTGTGTGTGTGTGTGTGTGTTGCATTAATGACTAGCGTGAGAAAATCTGTGTGAATGAATGAATGTACATTTCACATTAAATTTTCCAAAGTTTAACCACATATACTGTATATATATAAATATATTGAATGTATGCAAAGTATATATAATTGTTTCTACTATTGGCACAAGGCCAGCAATTACTCAGTACATTACTGGTACTTTATTTTATCGACCGACGGAACTAGCATGGGTATCACTGCTAGGACCGGTTGTATCTCAGCGTACTCAATAGGTACGGGGTAGACACACACATATATATATATATAGTAGGATGTATATTAGTTTGTGTCTATTTATCATGTATATGTTTGTGTAATGCGATCAAAGCAACGGCGCCGCTTTCTGATTCGGGTGAAGGACAAAACTCCGAAACGTTGAATTCTCCACTACACTTGTATTTATCGAACACTCCTCGTGGAGGAAGGAATTGCTGTCGGTGTGAACAGTCGACATTTTACATGGAATCAAGATCTTCCTCGGGTGGGAAAGAGATAGAAAGAAAAAGAGAGAGAGAGAGAGAGAAACAGAGAGAAGGTGTGTATGTGGTGTGTGTGTGTGTGTGTGTGTGTGTGTGGTGTGGTGTGGTGTGGTGTGGTGTGGTGTGGTGTGGTGTGGTGTGGTGTGGTGTGGTGTGGTGTGGTGTGGTGTGGTGTGGTGTGGTGTGGTGTGGTGTGGTGTGGTGTGGTGTGGTGTGGTGTGGTGTGGTGTGGTGTGGTGTGGTGTGGTGTGGTGTGGTGTGGTGTGGTGTGGTGTGGTGTGGTGTGGTGTGGTGTGGTGTGGTGTGGTGTGGTGTGGTGTGGTGTGGTGTGGTGTGGTGTGGTGTGGTGTGGTGTGGTGTGGTGTGGTGTGGTGAGGTGTGGTGTGGTGTGTGTGGTGTGGTGTGGTGTGGTGTGGTGAGGTGCGGTGTGGTGTGGTGTGTGTGTGTTCGGTTTTAACCAGAAGGACTGTGGTCTGTAGAAAGTAATTTGTTGCCGCTAAATCTGTGTGTGTGGTGTGGTGTGGTGTGGTGTGCGGTGTGTGGTGTGTGTGGTGTGTGGTGTTGTGTGTGGTGTGGTGTGTGGTGTAGTGTGTGTGTGTGTGAGGTGTGGTGTGTGAGGTGTGGTGTGTGAGGTGTGGTGTGTGTGAGGTGTGGTGTGTGAGGTGTGGTGTGTGTGGTGTGGTGTGTGGTGTGTGGTGTAGTGTGTGTGAGGTGTGGAGTGTGTGGTGTGGTGTGGTGAGGTGTGGTGTGGTGGGGTGTGGTGTGATGTTGTGTGGTGTGGTGTGGTGTGGTGTGGTGTGG
>OZ024752.1:40424568-40432068 GCA_964016885.1 Eledone cirrhosa | reverse complement strand
ATGGACAGGGAGAAGGAGTGAGAGAGAGACATGGACAGGGAGAAGGAGTGAGAGAGAGACAGGGACAAGGAGAGGGAGAGAGACATGGACAGGGAGTGAGAGAGAGACAGAGAGACAGGGACAGGGAGTGAGAGAGAGAGAGACAGGGAGAGGGAGTGAGAGAGAGAGAGACAGGGAGAGGGAGTAGAGAGGGAGAGGGAGTGAGAGAGAGAGGGAGTGAGAGAGAGACAGGGACAAGGAGAGGGAGAGAGACATGGACAGGGAGTGAGAGAGAGACAGAGAGACAGGGACAGGGAGTGAGAGAGAGAGAGACAGGGAGAGGGAGTGAGAGAGACAGGGAGAGGGAGTGAGAGAGAGAGGGAGAGGGAGTGAGAGAGAGATGGAGTGAGAGAGAGAGACAGGGAGTGAGAGAGAGAGACAGAGAGAGAGAGAGGGTCTGTTTGTGTGTGAGAGAGAAAGAAAGAGAGAGAGACAGAGAGAGAGGGTGTGTTATATGTGAGAGAGAGAGAGGGTGTGTATGTGAGAGAGAGGGAGAAACAGACAGAGAGATGGGCTGGGTGGGTGTGAGAGAGAGAGGGTGAGAGACAGATAGAGAGAGAGAGTCAGAGGCAGAGAGAGTGTGAGAGAGAGAGACAGGGACAGAGACATGGACAGGGAGAGGGAGTGAGAGAGAGAGAGACAGGGAGAGGGAGTGAGACATAGAGACAGGGAGAGAGAGGGAGAGACAGGGACAGGGAGAGAGAGAGAGGGGGTCTGTTTATGTGTGAGAGAGAGAGAGAGAGAGGGTGTGTTATATGTGAGAGAGAGAGGGAGAAACAGACAGAGAGACGGGCTGGGTGGGTGTGAGAGAGAGAGGGTGAGAGACAGATAGAGAGTCAGAGGCAGAGAGTGTGAGAGAGAGAGAGAATGGGGGGGGGGTGATGAAGAGATAAACTAAATATGGGTGGGGGGGTGATCTGCTGAGATTTTATTAGTGGCCAGGGGCAGGAAAATTTAAGCCCTAAAATAAATGATATGGGGAAGGAGAATAAGAAAGCTGAGGGATAAAGAAAGCAGAAAAATAGAGAGGGTTCGGGGGGGAGGGGACAAACATATGTAAGAAAGAAGGGTGGATAGAGGGATATATAGTTAGATAGACAGGGAGGGAGGTAGATAGATAGATTTCTTTATTTGCCACAAGGGCGCACAAGATAAGGGGACAATACAAAGACACATGCCGGGGATTTTACATACAGTCGCGTAAAAAATATAAAACAAACAATTATAACAATCGAAATCCCCAATAGGGGGAAAGCACCTTGTTTAATACCCTGTCGATAGAACAACCCTCAACTCCAAGAGCGTGTTGTGCAAGTGCTCCCTTCTTCCTTTTGCTCTCTTCTTTAACCTACAGGCTTATAAACAGAGAAGGCCCAAT
Source organism: Eledone cirrhosa (assembly GCA_964016885.1). Classification (NCBI taxonomy): domain Eukaryota; kingdom Metazoa; phylum Mollusca; class Cephalopoda; order Octopoda; family Eledonidae; genus Eledone; species Eledone cirrhosa. The sequence continues at coordinate 40,430,651 of OZ024752.1, read as the reverse complement.
CACTCGGGCCATTTTCGCTTCATTCACCCACCTTTCAGTAAATTTACTGGGGTGCAGTGCCTCTCTCTCTCTCCACCCTGATTCTCCTTCTAAAGTGATACTTAAAGAAGGGAATGAGTTGTTGTCCGGAGAGAAAGGCATCTGTCCTCAGTCCTCTCAACCTCGTCCACCATATAACTTCTTTCACCATAGCCACTGTACAGAGGAAAACCGCCTCTCTTTCGTTTTTGAAAGAGGATAGTTAGATAGATAGGTAGATAGATAGATAGATAGATAGATAGATAGATAGATAGATAGATAGATAGATAGATAGATATCTTTCTTTATTTGCCACAGGGGCGTACAAAAATGGGACATTACAAGACGCGACGGCGGGCGACAGCGGGCGGCGGGGTACATAAAAATAACTTTAACATTAATAAATAACAATAAACTATAGATAATAAAATAACAATTGAAATCCCCAATAGGGGGGAACGTTACTGCAGGGTTGTTGGATAGAACAACCCTCAACACCAGGAACACGTTTTGTAGGGGTTCCTGTCTTCCATCTGTTTATCTTCCTCAACCTACAGGTTTATATACAGAGAAGATAGATAGATAGATGACAGATAGATATAGATAGATATGTTTCTTTATTAGCCACAGGGGCACAAAAGAAGGGGACAAATACAAAGGGGGAATTTACATACAATAAAAGCGTGTAAAATGTTATCACAAATGTAATTTAAAAAATTAGTCGATTTTCCTCAATAGGGGGAGACAGTTCATATGGGTAACACATACCCCCGAAAAAATGTGCAACCCTCATCTCCAGGAGTACGAAGAGTTTGTACTCCTTTCCTCTCCTCCTCCTTTTCCTCAATCTACAGGCTGATATAGAGAGAAGGCCCATTCACTCGGGCCATTCTCGCCACTTTCACCCACCTTTCATAAAACTTGCTGGGGTACAGCACCTCTCTCTCCATCCTGATTCTTCTTCCAAAGTGGTATTTGAAAAAAAGAATCAGTTGTTGGCCGGAGAGAAAGGTGTCTGACCTCAGCCCTTTCAACCTTGTCCACCATACAACCTCTTTCGCCATAGCTATCACACAAAGGAAAACCGCCTCTCCTTCGTTAGATAGATAGATAGATAGATAGATAGATAGATAGATAGATAGATAGATAGATAGATAGATAGATAGATAGATAGATAGAGAAGTAGCTAGAGAAATAGATAGATAGATAGATAGAGAAGTAGCTAGAGAAATAGATATGATAGAGAAGTAGATAGATAGATAGATAGATAGATAGATAGAGAGGTAGATAGATAGAGAGGTAGATAGATAGATATCCAAACAGAAAGAGTTTAAAGGAAAGAAAGAAAGAAATAGTAAAAAAAAAAAAAGACTGAAAGAGTAAGAATAGCAAAGAGTGTTCAAGAGTAGGGGGTGATATTGTGTACTATAAAAAGAATAAAGTTAGGTATGAGAGTGACAAAGGTAGCAGAGAGAGAGGGGGGGGGGAGTAAAACTAAGAAACGAGAGTGATAAAACTAAATTCAACATGTAACTGAATTTAAATGATAGGATAAAATACAATCCCGAATAAAAGTGACCGAAATGGGGTTCCTCAGAAAGGTGTTTGGAATAACATTACTCGATAAAGTGCGTAGCTTAGAGATCAGAGGGTCACTCCAGGTAGAGCTGCTACTTCTCCGAATTGAGAGATCACAGCTCCGATACTATAGACATGTGGTTAGAATGTCTCAGGAAAGAATCGCTGGACAGATCTGTAGCTCTGAAATCAGAGAGTCACTCCAGGTAGAGCTGCTACTTCTCCGAATTGAGAGATTACAGCTCTGATACTATAGACATGTGGTTAGAATGTCTCAGGAAAGAATCGCTGGACAGATTTGTAGCTCTGAAATCAGAGAGTCACTCCAGGTAGAGCTGCTACTTCTCCGAATTGAGAGATTACAGCTCCGATACTATAGACATGCGGTTAGAATGTCTCAGGAAAGAATTACTGGACAGATCTGTAGCTCTGAAATCAGAGAGTCACTCCAGGTAGAGCTGCTACTTCTCCGAATTGAGAGATTACAGTTCCGATACTATGGACATGTGGTTAGAATGTCTTAGGAAAGAATCGCTGGACAGATTTGTAGCTCTGAAATCAGAGAGTCACTCCAGGTAGAGCTGCTACTTCTCTGAATTGAGAGATCACAGCTCCGATACTATAGACATGTGGTTAGAATGTCTCAGGAAAGAATCGCTGGACAGATTTGTAGCTCGGAGATCAGAGAGTCACTCCAGGTAGAGCTGCTACTTCTCTGAATTGAGAGATCACAGCTCCGATACTATAGACTTGTGGTTAGAATGTCTCAGGAAGGAATCGCTGGACAGATCTGTAGCTCTGAAATCAGAGAGTCACTCCAGGTAGAGCTGCTACTTCTCCGAATTGAGAGATCACAGCTCCGATACTATAGACATGTGGTTAGAATGTCTCAGGAAAGAATCGTCAGACAGATTTTATGGGCAAAACTAACCGGCAGGAGACCCAGGGGTAGACCCCAAGCAAGATGGTTAGATAACATCCATGTACTTGGCTAGTCTCTCTCTAGTCCTGTACAAGTCATTTCTATAATAAAATGAATATAATATATGTGTGTGTGTGTGTGTGTGTGTGTATATATATATATATATATAAAGTTAATATATCTGAGGGTACAAGGTACCCCCAGAAATACATAGGTTGTCTATGATTCAAGGTGGTTCTATGGTAATAATTTGATATACCAGATCTTAATATCAAGATAAGCAGAACAAGTAAAATTCAACCATCGAAAGGTTGTGAGTTCAATTCTCAGACCGGGTGATGTGTTGTTTCCTTGAGCAAGACACTTTATTTCACATTGCTCCAGTTTACTCAGCTGTAGAAATGAGATGATAGGGACTGGGGTCCCTATCATTCCACTGCAAAGTGGTCGTGGAGGTGCCACGGCAAAAAAGCACCCAGCACTCACTGTAAATGAGGTTGGTGTTAGGAAGGGCATCCAGCTGTAGAAATCAAGCCAGAATCAGTTCCCGTCCCACCCTTGCAAGCAGGGAAAAGCGGACGTAAAATGATGATGATGATGATATATATATATATATATATGGTACCAGGAAAAACAGGAATAACTAGGCAGGAAGAATTGGTCAGGGGTCAGAAGAAGAAATTTATATACATATATATATATATAGGTAAGTTATTCCGCGTTGAATCGGCGGTAACCACAGTAAGTAAGGTACTCAATACATAGCAGAGTATACAAATTTTTTTAATATAGATGAGATTCTACAGGACTAGAACTGTTTCATTCTTTAGAAATCATCAGGAATCTGATATATATATAATGTTTGTATATATACATATCTACAAAGAATGTTGTCTGTCATCGTGTTTTGTTTTAATAGTGAAATCTTTCAAAACTGTTCTAATCTTGTTGTGGTTGATCGTAAGATGAAATAGCTAGCAAGAAAAATGTACAATTCAAAAGAAGCTTTTGACCTTTCAAGTGCTTCTTTATGAGTTTGAAGAGTCATGGTCAATTGCAGTGGCGTTTTAAACTCTAAGATACTTGTTAGAAAACTATAACTATTAATTTATCATTTTGTTGTCAAAAGCATTCCAGTCGTAATCATTTCCACTTTTTTCAGGGCCCAATTTTGTTGACCCCCACATGGTAGGCCTTGGAAACTGATCACTGATCTCTGATCTTGTTCAGGCAAATGACAACAACCTGAGACAGAGTCTCAGGCAATAATAATCAAACAAAGTCTGTAATCTAGATTGATATCTGGTTCAAGTCATTTCAAGTTATCAACACTTGAACACTGCATGATCGCCTCCTCCTCCTCTTTTGTCAAGATGAATCCTTGACAAAAGAAAATAATTGTTTCTACTTTAGGCACAAGGCCAGCAATTACCCAGTGCATTACAAAAGAAAATAATTCAAGCCATAAGTATATCCTGTTACTATTAACTATAGTATAAGGGAGTGGCATGTCTGTTGAATGTTTTTAACTTATATAAACATCAATTTACTACTGTAAATAAATTTTCCCAAGTATTACATTAAAATGTGGTAATGTATCTTGGACATAATTGTTTCTACGTTAGGCACAAGGCCAGCAATTACCCAGTGTATTACTGGTACTTTATTTTATCGACCCCGTAAGGATGAAAGGCAAAGTCAACCTCGGCGAGATTTGAACTCAGAATGGCAAGGGCCGTAACTCTATGCGTCAAAGCATCTTGGACATAATGTCACCTGATTTAAAACCACTGTGCCATTAATCCTAGTGTCCACTATAGCAAGTATTCAGACCAGATATCTCTTTATGCACGGTTTCCTATAGCAACAAACCATGAATCAGGGTTTCTTCCTCCTCTTTCCCTCATCAATCTTGGAAGATACTAAACCATACATCTGCCCCACATCTACACTATAAATTTTTCCTACATCTACACTATAAATCTGTCCTATATCTACACTATAAATCTGTCCTATATCTACACTATAAATCTGTCCTATATCTACACTATAAATCTGTCCTATATCTACACCATAAACCTGTCCTATATTTCAGCCATAAAAAAACTTAGGAACTGGTTGAAACAATACAGAGTTACCCAGAGACTATGTTGAAAAATAAACCTCATTTGGTCATTCTTCATCAGCCTATAAAGGAGTGATATTAGAGCTGTGAAATCTTGCATTAATTTCAACTCTTCTTATTAATAACTGCATTGTTTCTTTCCAGGAACTATGTTAAAAAATAAACCTCATTTGGTCATTCTTCATCAGCCTATAACGGAGTGATATTAGAGCTGTGAAATCTTGCATTAATTTCAACTCTTCTTATTAATAACTGCATTGTTTCTTTCCAGGAACTATGTTAAAAAATAAACCTCATTTGGTCATTCCATGAGAGTATCTTGGTCAGCCTATGAACATTTCAGCTAACCCTTTTATTTTACTTAGACAACCCCTGACTACCATCAAGCGACTATATCACATGTCTACTAGATAACCAAAACCATTATCATTTAATGTACTAAGTTATCCTATTGTTTATCTCACATTTACTACTTGATAACCTCTAATATCTAGTATTTAGTATCAAATAACATCAACAATTTATATATATATATATATATATATATATGACAAAAAAACACACAGTCCACGCTGTAAATGTGGCCGTGTAGGCAACACGGTAAAAACCTCCCAGCCCCACACTGTAAATGTGGTTGGTGTTAGGAAGGGTATCCAGCTGTAGAAAACCTGCCAGACAGTCCACGCTGTAATGTGGCCGTGTAGGCAACACGGTAAAAACCTTCCAGCCCCACACTGTAAATGTGGTTGGTGTTAGGAAGGGCATCCAGCTGTAGAAAACCCGCCAGACAGTCCACGCTGTAATGTGGCCGTGTAGGCAACACGGTAAAAACCTCCCAGCCCCACACTGTAAATGTGGTTGGTGTTAGGAAGGGCATCCAGCTGTAGAAAACCCGCCAGACAGTCCACGCTGTAATGTGGCCGTGTAGGCAACACGGTAAAAACCTCCCAGCCCCACACTGTAAATGTGGTTGGTGTTAGGAAGAGCATCCAGCTGTAGAAAACCCGCCAGACAGTCCACGCTGTAATGTGGCCGTGTAGGCAACACGGTAAAAACCTCCCAGCCCCACACTGTAAATGTGGTTGGTGTTAGGAAGGGCATCCAGCTGTAGAAAACCCGCCAGACAGTCCTATGCGAGCAAGACAACCACTCTTGCCTCAAGTGGGAAAACCCCCGTCCAAACCCATGCAAGCGTGGAACACGGATGCTAATCCTGATGATGATGATGATGATGATATATATATATACGATATTAAATAAATGGAAACTATATTTATAAAACCATATTTATTTCGTTATATATATTTCAGGGATATCATATTAACAATATGATATGCCTTCCTCAGACAAAATACAATATAAACAGTTTTATAGATAAATAGATTTGACATACCGTATAACATCGACTTGTATTTGAAAAGTTGAATTGGCAGTGAAAAA
>OZ024752.1:40407068-40419568 GCA_964016885.1 Eledone cirrhosa | reverse complement strand
ATACACACACACACATATATATATACACACACACATATATATATATACACATATATATATATACACACACACACACACACATATAGATACACACATACACATATACACACACACACATATATATATACACACACATATATATACACACACGCATGTATATATACACACACATATATATATATATACACACGTATATATATATACACACACACATATATACACACACACACACACATATATACACACACACACACATATATACACACACACATATATATATATATATATATTTATTTATTAAAATAACAGATTAAAGTTTAAGCAAAGAATCGCTGCTTTCACCCTTAATGGGATCTTCTGATTTATTGGCAGTATCGGTAGAGGGTCGGACGCCATGCTTTGCAGCATAGAGTTACGTCCCTTTACGATCTGAGCTCAAATCCCGCCGAGGTTGACTTTGCCTTTCATCCTTACGTGGTCGATAAAATAAAGTACCAGTAATGCACTGGGTAATTGCTGAACAAATACTATATATATATATATATATAGGAACGAGTAGGACCCCGACGGCTGAGCTCAAGCCGTTTCGACGGCTAATTCTGGACTACAGAATTAGTCGTCGAAACGGCTTGAGCTCAGCCGTCGTAGTCCTACTCGTTCCTATTACCCACTCTACTTCCCTAAGTATTGAGTACTTTGGTGCGTTATGGTCCACCTGGTTCCTTACCACATTTCGTTCGTTATATATATATATATATATATATATATAAGGGTTAAAATACTGGAGCATGTTGGAGTTAAACACCCTCTTCGTATTATAGAAATGACAGTAAAAGGTATAGCTCAATGTAGTTAAACAGAGCCGAAGAATTATATATATATATATATATATATATATATATATATATATATATATATATATATATAGTGCCAAGAAATCCCAGTGGAAGGAAGATGCAGTCGAGGAAGACCACGAAAAACATAGGCGGAGGTGATGAGAGCAGACCTCAGATCGCTGAAACTCACGGAGGAGATGACAAAGCACCGTGACAAATGGAGAGATGCCGTGATAAAATCCGTCCCACCCTTGCAAGCAGGGAAAAGCGGACGTATGATGATGATGATGATGATGATGATATATACATACACACACATATATACATATGTACGTATGGGTTATATCGAACATTAATAATAATGTTCGATTCGTTTGTAAACAAAGCCAGTGTTGAACAAACAGGCGCCGATCGGTGACCGACACAGCACAGCCTCAAAGCGGGCCGTTTGTTTACAAACGAATCGATATAACCCATACATACCAAAAGTAAAAACAATTATTTCATCATTTACTATTTAGGTGAGTGGGAGAGGCAAGAATGGCCCGTGGTGTGAATGGATCTGTCCTGAGCGTGTGCCTGTAGTATCGTAGGAGGAAAACTGGAAGAGGGCGCTTGCCCGGAGCGGTCACCCTCTGAAGTCCCCCCCCCCAACCCCCACCCCACCCTCTAATGGGTAATTTTTCCTTGTTTCTTTTTTGTTACATCCTTTGTTATTATTTTGCCTTTCATCTTTACGGGGTCGATAAAATAAAGTACCAGTAATACACTGGAATAATTGCTGGCCTTGTGCCAACAAAAGTAGAAACAATTATTTTTTTCTTTACACGCAGAAATGCCCAGTTGTACCGTTCTGTGTTGTCCTTCATGTTATACTTTATGTCAACCCTTGTGGTTAATAATGAAAGCGTGGATTGGCAGTATCGGGAGGGTCGGACGCCATGCTTTGACGCATAGAGTTACGTCCCTTGCCATTCTGAGTTCAAATCCCGCCGAGGTTAACTTTGCCTTTCATCCTTACGGGGTCGATAAAATAAAGTACCAGTAATACACTGGGGTAATTGCTGGCCTTGTGTCAAAAGTAGAAACAATTATTATTATTATCATTATTATAAGAGAGCAGTGGGTTGACAGTACCATGCTTTGAAATATTCGTTTTGGCTGTCTGTTAGAAAGAACTACATAGCAAATATTCATAACATTTTTGAAAGAGTTGTCTCCCTTGTGAAAATAAATAAACTTCCGTGTTAAATCTGTGTTGTTATTGTTAACATTACTTTCCTTCAAAATAATGGTTTCTTATATAGGCACAAGGCCAGCAATTTTGAGGGGATGGGAAAGTCATTTAAATCGACCCCAGTGCGTGACTGGTACTTTATTTTATCGACCCCGTAAGGATGAAAGGCAAAGCTAACCTCGGCGAGATTTGAACTCAGACCACAAAGGGCCGTAACTCTATGCAGCAAAGCATGATGTCTGAAACTCTTACTGGCAAGATAACCTGGGAAGCCTATTTTACCGGGACCAGCAAAATAGCCTCTTCCATATATATATATATATATATTACATACATACACATGCTTTTTAATGAACAAAAAACTATATAGTATACAAAAAAAAAACGTAAGAAAAATATTATTTATAAACATTTGTATTCTAATTTTATCAACATCATTTGAGGTGATTTCTGAAAAAACTAGGAGAGATTTTCAAAAATATCAATAAAATTCTCTCGGACACACATTTCACAAATTATCTCAATATACGATTAAAATATCTGTGGATTTATCGTTTTGTTTAGGGAGGGGGTTGTTCACTTAATTTTATATTTAGTAAGAAATAACTTAGAGTGTCTTCTTCTTCATCCACTTATTCTTGAGACGGTTGGTCGGGGGTGGGGGCTGCAGAGTCCTCAAAGACTCCTTCCAACAGGTCCTGTCAGAAGCAACCGTTTCCAACTGATCCGGCTCGCTCCCCAAAGCGACACCAGCCGCAATTCATTGGTTGTTATATATATATTTTTCCAAGATCCGGTTGTCGTAAGAAGCTACAGAAAAGGATAGTTAGTATCAAGGTCATTCGGCTACTACTATAAAACATTGCCTCAAAAAAAAGTCTTCTCTGACACATACTAACATGTGAACATCGTGGTAATGGTGATGATGGTGGTGGTGGTGATGGTGATAGTGATAGTGATTAGTGTCACACATTTGCCTGAATGATGCAAGGGAGATAACTGTGAACGGTTTCGTCCAAAAGAAAGGAAGCGGAAGTTAGAAAATACATTTCATAATACATGACAGCACATCTTCCTCACAATACCCCGGGGAAACGCCTTCTCTATTCTGTCGGCAAGAGTCGCGGGACTGCCAGCACATGGGCCCACATTTGCTTATAATAGTGAGAGATGAGGAGAATGGAAGAGATGGGGGTAGTGACAATGGAAGTTCGGTTCCATTGTGTTCAGACCTGATGTATATATGTATATATTTATTTACCATCTATATTTTATTACTATTTGGCTCCCTCGGTTGAGCACTCTTTGGACTTTAAATCAAAATGCAGAAACAACACCTTAATATTTCTACGAAGAATATACCCATATCTAGCAGGAAGACCTATTTAAAATTCCAAATATCGTCTTCCTGTTTTCCTTCGGTTGCAACGTTTTTCGAAATATTTACTTCTGCGTCCACAGATCGATTTTTTTCTTTTTTTTTTTTTTTTTTTTTTTTTAGTTTCAGAAGATCACGTTAAGGGTGAAAGCAGCGATTCTTTGCTTAAACTTTAATCTGTTATTTTAATAAATATATATATTTATTTACCATGTCTATCTATATATTTATTTACCACATCACATATACATACGTATATACACACACTAAATGTCACAAAGTTAAATTGAGTCACTTGAAAGGAAGTTATGAAATGACAAGTAATGGCGTTCCATCATTTCTCAACGGTTTCTATTCACAATCAAGTGAAAATGGTACAAAATCTTATTCATTTTATGATCTTGGTTAAAGGTGGTGGATTGGCAGTATCGGCAGAGAGTCGGAGACCATGCTTTGCAACACAGAGTTACGGCTCTTTGCGGTCTGAGTTCAAATCCCACCGAGGTTAACTTTGCCTTTCATCCTTACGGGGTGAATAAAATAAAGCACCAGTAATGTACTGGGGTCAATTTAATCGACTCCTGCACCCAAAATTACTGGCCTTGTGCCTATACTAGAAATCATTTTATGATCTTGGTTGTAAACAATCTCAGGGAAATTTTTTTAACCCTACAGATCCACAATATCTCTCTCTCTCTCTTTGTCCGTATATAAATATATCATCATCATTTAACGTCTATCTTCCACGCTAGCATGGGTTAGACGCGTTTGTCCCATTTAGAGGCAAGCTGGGTTGGGTTCCCCTGTCTCGCTCATATAGGACTGTTTCTGGCTGGTTTTCTACAACTGGATACCCTTCCTAATGCCACCCACATTTACAATGTGTGCTGGGTGCTTTTTACTATGTCTTTTACCTGACCATCTTACAGTGTGGGCTGGGTGCTTTTTGTTGTGACATCTATATAACCACTTTAAAGTGTGGGTTGGATATTTTGTGGTACCAACATTATATATATATATATATATATATATATATATATATATATACAAATGGAAACTATATTTATAAAACCATATTTATTTCATTATACATATTTCAAGGACACCAAGTTAAATTATGGTGTGCTTTCATCAGATAAAATATAATATAGAGCAGTTTTATAAATAAATATTGACATACCGTTAAAGAATGCAACCATTACTGTTGGAATGGTCGCATTCTTTAAGGGTATGTCAATATTTATTTATTTATAAAACTGATCTATATTATATTTTATCTGATGAAAGCACACCATAATTTAATTTGGTGTCCTTGAAATATGTATAATGAAATAAATATGGTTTTATAAATATAGTTTCCATTTGTTAATATCGTATGTTTACTCCAATTATTTGTTGAGTGCTTTATACCAGTTATAAAAATATTTGCTTGTTGTATCCCAACAATTTAAATAGAACTTTTACATATATATATATATATATATATATATATATATATTCATTCATATATCATGATAATGATATACATATACATATTTGCACGTATATATATATACCATACCTATGCATAAATATACACACATATATACATATGATACATATATATATATATATATATATATATATATATATATATACACACACATAAATATATTATCATCATTGTCATCGCCGTTTAACGTCCATCTTCCACACTAGCATGGGTAGGACGGATTGACCATTAGGGAGAAAATCAGGTCAGAGGACCATGTTTAGCTCACCCGGGGCAGATTTTGGTTTGATTTCTACAGCTGGGTGCCCTTCCTAACGTCGACCACATTTACAGTGTATGCTGGGAGTTTTTCGTTGTGCACGACCACATAACAGTGTGTGCTGGGTGCTTTCCGTCGTGTCACCTACACGACCACTTTACAGTGTGTGCTGGGTGCTTTCCGTCGTCTCACCTACACGACCACTTTACAGTGGGGACTGGGTGCTTTCTGTCGTCTCACCTACACGACCACTTTACAGTGGGGACTGGGTGCTTTCTGTCGTCTCACCTACACGACCACTTTACAGTGGGGACTGGGTGCTTTCCGTCGTGTCACCTACACGACCACTTTACAGTGGGGACTGGGTGCTTTCCGTCGTGTCACCTACACGACCACTTTACAGTGGGGACTGGGTGCTTTCCGTCGTGTCACCTACACGACCACTTTACAGTGGGGACTGGGTGCTTTTGTCTTGGAACTAGAGAGGGAGGAGGAAGCTTGGGGAATGTACGGACATAGCTAATAGGGGAGGGATGGTTACCACAAAGGGAGGTGTATGAGAGGGGAGAATGTTGAGGAAGGTGTTGCTTATCAACGGGTACTTTCAGTCACTTAACACCAAAGAAACTAGGATAAGCACAGACTTTATGAGCTTCTGGGCTCGAAACAGACTTTAGATGTTGACATGAACAAATGAATGTTAAGAAAAAATATTCAAACTGCCAACATTTAACATGGAAAGATGAAAAAGATGTCTTACCTGCTTGACCCGTGGGATTTAATTTAGAAAGTGAAGGGTATGGATATGGCCGCATGTTGGGACTAAATGTATTTTGGAAATGTCCAAAGGGATCAAATTCCATATCTCCAATTGTTGGAAAAGCCCTTTTATTGAACATATCACATTCTGAGCCAAAATCCTCAAATGGGTCGTTATTTGGGAAAGCATTAAGGGTTTCACATTCATCAACAGACTTAGGTTTCTCATTAATTCTTGGAGGTATTGGAGGAGGTTGTTTCACTGGTAACTGTGGAGGTGGATATGGAGGAGGTTTCCTATCAAAATCTTCACAAGGACAATCATCAGAGCTGACCTGATTCTCAGTATTATTATCATCTTGAGATACTCTATCGTCTTGTGCTTTACTTTTTAAACACCAAAGATCTTCATATAAAGCTGGCTTATTCCCCTCACTAGAACCAAAATCATTGATAGTTTCGTTTTTATCAGTGTTACTGCAATCATTAGGTTTTGTTGTCTCACTGCAGTCATTATTATTGATTTCTTCAAGAAAAAGAGGATCAAATGCTATCAGTGTTGAATGGCTTCTGGTTTGGGTTTCACATCCTTTTGAGCAATTTGCTTTAACTGTTGGAATCATAATGAAATAATCATCTACTGTGGAAGGAAGTGTTGGGTCTGTAAATGCACTGGGTGTTGCTTTAGATTCAAGTTCATTAACAGGCGTGTTAGTTCTAACCCTGGGTTTGGGAACAGGGCGTAAATATTCCTCTTCATTTTTCTTACAAACACTTGTTCGGGGTTTAGGAACAGGCTTCTCCAAATATGAGCCCAAATCAGAATTACTAGTTGGTGCAGCAGATACACCAAAGAGTACGTCTGTATCTTTACGGTGCACAGGTTTGACTTTTGGTGGAAGTATAGGGGGACTTGGTGATTCAAAATGATCGGAGAATAAGTTTTCAGCCAAGAGGTAGTCACTCGTATTAGGAAGATTAGCAAGGATTCGTTTACGATGACCTGAAAGTTTAACACCAAGTTTGTCCAACTTCTCACTATTAAGGTATGCACATTGTTCAAGATGTAATATTCCATTTTTCTTGAACACTGATGCATACTGCTCCAGTTCCATTTGTTTGAGCCAATGACATAGTCTGTCATAGTTTGGATCCATCTGTAATGATAGAAAATAAAAATCAATAAGTATATATATATATATATATATAGGAACCAGTAAGACCCCGACAGCTGAGCTCAAGCCGTTTCGACGGCTAATTCTGGACTCAAGAATTAGCCGTCGAAACGGCTTGAGCTCAGCTGTCGGGGTCTTACTGGTTCCTATTACCCACTCTACTACCTCAAGTATTGAGTACTTTGGTGCGTTATGGTCCACCTGGTTCCTTACCACATTTCCTTCGTTATATATATATATATATATATATATATATATATATATATATATATATATGCAAAAGTTTTATATAAAATTGTTGGGTTACAACAAGTAAATATTTTATAACTGATATAAAGCACTCGACAAGTTTTGGAGTAGATATACGATATTAAACAAATGGAAACTATATTTATAAAACCATATTTATTTCATTATACATATTTCGGGGATACCATATTAAAAATATGGCATGCCTTCTTCAGATAAAATACAATATATAAACATTTTATAAATAATTTTGACGTACCAGAAATATTGACCAACCGTTATGTAAAAAGCTGGTTTGGTATATTTTTAATATGGTATCCCCGAAATATGTATAATGAAATAAATATGGTTTTATAAATATAGTTTCCATTTGTTTAATATCGTATATATATATATATATATATATATATAGTAATAATAATAAATTTGAAGACTAAAATCCAAAGAGGGCTCGATAAGGATAAATATATATCAAATATATAAGAACTGTTAAGGGTGAAAGCAGCGATTCTTTGCTTAAACTTTAATCTGTTATTTTAATAAGTATATATATATATATATATATATATATATATAATATAATATAATGAAATTATTGTGTAAAGTGCTCAGGTGCACCACAACTCGTCAATATAGTACATAGAATAATACACAAATGTCAGGGAAGTACATGTGTGTATGTGTTAGCTGTAGTGTTGGCGGATCTCGGGAAGCATGGAGGCCTTAAAGGATGCAGTGTCTCGACAGCTAACAACTGATGCAGGTAGTTTGTTCCATGCTTCAGCAACTCTGAGCGTGAAAAAATGTTTCCGAAAGTCATGGGAACTGTGCTGTTTTCTTACTTTGTGGGCATGTCCACGTGTGTTAGACACATGGAAATCGAAAAAGGTACTCAGGGTTGTTGTTGGCAACATGGTTAACAATTTTGTGGGTGTTTACCAAGTCAGTTGCCAGGCGTCGGAGCTTCAATGAATCCATGCCCAGGGAAGCAAGGCGCTCAGAGTATGGTAGATGCCTGATATATATATATATATATATATATATAGTAATAATAATAAGTTTGAAGACTAAAATCCAAAGAGGGCTCGATAAGGATAAATATACATCAAATATATCAAATGTATAAGAACCCTAGAGCAAATTAATATATATATATATATATGCATGTATATATGTATGTGGTGCTATTAAGTTAGACATGGCCTGGGCCAATACTGGCCGAAACCTATCAAAGTTATATATATATGTGAGTGTGTGTGTGTATATGTATATATATATGGAGGCATATGGCTTGCAATCGAAAGGTTGTGAGTTCAATTCTCAGACCGGGTGATGTGTTGTTTCCTTGAGAAAGACACTTTATTTCACATTGCTCCAGTTTACTCAACTGTAGAAATGAGATGATAGGGACTGGGGTCCCTATCATTCCACTACAAAGTGATCGTGGAGGTGCCACGGCAAAAAAGCACCCAGCACTCACTGTAAATGAGGTTGGTGTTAGGAAGGGCATCCAGCTGTAGAAATCAAGCCAGAAGCAGTTCCTGTCCCACCCTTGCAAGCAGGGAAAAGTGGACATAAAATGAAATGATGAAATGATGATGATATATATATATGTGTATGTATATATATATGTATGTATGTATGTATGTATGTATGTATGTATATATATGTGAAAAGCGAGAAGGTGAAAGCGAGAACGTGACGCGTCGTCGCCAGTGGCGTCAGGGCTGGTTGGAGAAGACGGCAAGCGGTAGGCTGCCGCTTGCCGGGAGAGATGACCCCTTGGCCTTTGTCAAGGCAGAATTCTAGAAGGAAAACTCTGATAACACCTGCAACCCTGATGGTATCCAATGATGTTGACTTATTCTTTTTGGTAAATATCATCTTGGTTAAGAGAGTGGGACTGGCTTTGTGCAGTCCCTTTGCTCACTATAAAAGCTTCATGGCACAGGCATTGCTTTATATCTGGAGATCTCTCTGCACTTGTCGTCACATGGTACCATGGGCCCAGCACTATGTGTCAATAATTGTCACAAGTGTAGTGTCTGTACCAGAGTTTTCAAGTCGCTGGCTGGACTAAAAGGTCACACTCGTTCAGCGCATCGGTAGGGGTTCTCCTACATGGATATAAAGTAGTGGCCGTACTCGAAAACGAGTTGGCAGCCACCATATATATTTATGTATATATATTTATGTATATATATATATATATATATATATAAAGTTATAGTTCCTGTCTGTCTGTTTGAGTGTTTGTTTACAAACTCCTCCTATGGTTTTGAAGATAGACTGATAGTTCTGAAACTACATTGCCCAGGGTACTTGGATAAGTATATTTCATTTTAATCAAAGGGTTCCCCGGGGACACAACCAATCTCGTCCACCATACAACCTCTTTCACCATAGCCACTATCCAGAGGAAAGATAGATAGATAGAGAGATAGATAGATAGATATGTTTCTTTATTAGCCACAGGGACACAAAAGAAGGGGACAAATACAAAGGGGGAAGTTTACATACAATAAAAACGTGCAAAATGTTATCACAAATGTAATTTAAAAATTAATCGATTTTCCCCAATAGGGGGAGACAGTTCATATGGGTAACACATACCCCCGAAAAAATGTGCAACCCTCATCTCCAGGAGTACGAAGAGTGAGTACCTCCTTCCTCTCTTCCTCTTTTTCCTCAACCTACAGGCTGATATAGAGAGAAGGCCCATTCACTCGGGCCATTCTCGCCACTTTCACCCACCTTTTATAAAACTTGCTGGGGTACAGCACCTGTCTCTCCATCCTGATTCTTCTTCCAAAGTGGTATTTGAAAAAAAGAATCAGTTGTTTGCTGGAGAGATAGATAAGTGAGATAAAACTAACATCCTCAGAATCATGAAAAACTGCTCACATTCCCACCACATCCATACAACAGCTACAACCACAATAGAAGATGATACAAATATCAACTATAATTTTTTATTCTATTTAATCTCTGCAATTTGATGTTCAGTCAGTCATCTGTAAACACACAGACACATAAAACTGAATGTTTATGTTACAAATCACTATCTCTTATGTCTGACACAGATAATAACACATTCATACACGATATCTACATAAAGACATCTGTAATGAACATACATGCCTGTATGGGGTCGTTCATCTTTTTAGGAATAGCAAAACAATAACTGGGGCTAAATGATAACTTTTTTCAGTAGACCTAAATTATGTGATATATTGCAAATTATTCTCATAAATCTGAAGGAATCATAAACATTCTGTGTGAAACCTATTTCAGTTAAAACATAGTCACCATCGTAATGTTATATCTACATGAGTTGGACAGTTTATTATGAATGTGTATGTATATATATATATATATATATATATATATACACACACACATCCACCACTATCATTTCAGTTAACAAAGGAACCTCTACATGGTTATTCAACCAGCTAGAAACAGTAAATAAATATTCCTCAAATCACACTTTACCACTTTAAAGAAAGAGAGAAGGGCACATTGGATAATGTGGTTGTAGATAGACTATGCTTGAAAAAGGAAGGGATGGTCATGGCTGGAACATTTTAGATTATAGAACTGACCAGAAAACCAATATGGCTACATAACTTTGCTTACACACCAAATATCACACAGCTCACAATTTTGCAATCTTTATAATCTCTCTCTCTTTCTCATGAATTATGAGAGCCAAGAGATAAGGAAATCTGAGCCATAATAATACTATTACTACTAATAATAATAATAATATTAATAATAATAATAATAATATAGAGCACCTTATATCAACAATATGGCTGTGGGAAAATACCACCCCAGGAGGGGGGTTGCATACTAAATACAAATACAGTAGAGTTTCATATGTATGATATAGTGAGTTGAAAAACATTGATAAACTCAGACTATCCAAGCAATTCTTACACAAAATCTCCTTTTTAAGGATGGTTATAATCTAGAAAAAAAACATGGGAGATAACTTTAATAAGATCATTCAATGGAAATTTTCAGACAAAAGAGACAATTTAAATTGGTATTTCTTATTCCACATTGCTTCAAGTAGACTATAACATCATCATACGTCCGCTTTTCCCTGCTTGCAAGGGTGGGACGGGAACTGATTCTGGCTTGATTTCTACAGCTGGATGCCCTTCCTAACACCAACCTCATTTACAGTGAGTGCTGGGTGCTTTTTTGCCGTGGCACCCCCACGACCACTTTGCAGTGGAATGATAGGGACCCCAGTCCCTATCATCTCATTTCTACAGCTGAGTAAACTGGAGCAATGTGAAATAAAGTGTCTTGCTCAAGGAAACAACACATCACCTGGTCTGAGAATTGAACTCACAACCTTTTGATTGCAAGGCCAATGCTCTAACCACTAAGCCATGTGCCTCCATCATATAACACTTTGTTATATATATGGATCTATGTTTGGCAGAGTCGTTAAGACATCAGATAGAATGCTTTACGGTATTCATCTAACCTCATTGCACACTCTGAGTTCAAATCCCGCTGTGGTCAATTTTGCCTTTTGTCCTTTCAAGATCGAAGAAAAAAGTACCTGTCCAGTACTGGGCTTGATTCTTCTTTAATAGAAAAAAATCGGCTGAGTTCAGACCTGGAGAGGGTTGAGCTCTGCCAGTTTTAAAAGTGCCCTAGACATGCCATATGACGGTGCCTCTACGACTCTTCAAGGAGTTATGGAATCTTATCCTATCTCATATATATATATATACCTACTGATATCTGTGTATATGGCTAAAACAAACTGAAAATGACATTTATTTACAAAAAGAGTTTATTGTAGAAACGATCATTCAGTAAACTTCTACACTAACTCACAGATTCCAATTGCAAGAGAAATTAGAGAGATTCTTTTATTTCATTAGTAAAATATTTGGTAATGTGTGTAAAAATATATATTGTTAGTTTCCTTGAAATGCCCAGGCATCACCAGGTACTTTTACTAGTATTTCTATATTTCTGAATTTGAATCTCAACTGTGTCAACATTGCCATCTCTGCAGTTTCAATGTCAATCAATCAATCAATGACATAGGTGAACAAAAATCAGAAAGATGGCGGTCCACTTGAA